>JAMKQA010017008.1:0-19745 GCA_024699735.1 Posidonia australis
ATTATTGTTGTTACCTTGATCAGAGGTAACCTGGCACACAAGCAGTAGGTGAGGACATCCTTCCCCAACCTCCCTGCACTGCTGCGATGAGATTCCCCGTGCGGGATGTCATCGCCCCGGCCAACAAGCCTCACATTTTCCTGTTCCTCATAGGAGCACGGAGATACGTCTCTGAAGACGCCCCAGTCGGTGACCCGAACAACTAGGTCCAATGACCCAGGCTCAGCCTACACCGTCGGCGACCCGAACAACTAGGCTCAAAAGCGCAGGCTCAGCCTACGCCGCTACGAGCTCGGTGACCCAAACAACTAGGTACAACTACCCAGGCTCAACCTACACCGGCGGTGACCCGAACAACTAGGTCCAATGATCCAGGCTCAGCCTACACCGTCTCCAGCTCGTAAACCACAATCTCTTTTCATAACACATTATTAGTGTTCCAAGACTCTTTCCAGTTTTCAAAACCATTTTCGATTACATTCTTTCCGTTGCAGGACTCTGTCCCATGCAACACTTGACCCTCCACTGGGATCACAACACCGGCCATCACAGCCACAAAAAACAATCAATTGGGTCTCAAGCCCAAAAACCACACAAAACCATCTTTTCATTTGTTTAAAGGGTCAAAACCCAAATCCACAACCAAACTCATTTACTGGGGTTCCACATGCCTCCATGTTATTACACAGGGCAATCACCATTCACAAGAACCCACCAAGCCATTAAAACCACTTAACATCATTAAAAAAAATCACATTCTATCATTTAAAACTCAGGGCAAAAACGGTATACCGTTTTGGATTTCGGTATGCCGAAATCCACTGATTCGGCATACCGATCCATTTCGGCATCCGAATCCACGACAGTTTTATCAGTCCCCGCCAGAACGGTCGACCGTTTTTCCATGGTCATCCGTCCCATGAACAGGGCACCCTCCACTGGGGCATTTCGATATGCCGAAATCCAATTCAGCATGCCGTTTTCTACGATTGCAAAAAACGCCCCAGCCTCCGCCACCCTTTTCTCCCCTAAGTGTGAGTAGGGATTGGACCCATCAAACAAGCATCATAAATTTCCAATAAAACATGGGGTGTAGACCCTCAAGTCTACTTCAAAACCCCTCAAACCAAACACAAATCCATTAAACATGCTATTCTAACAAAAATCATCAAGACATGGAGCTAAAAAACAATTATTGTAGCATGCTTCTCATCTATCCCCGAGAACCGCACAAAAAGCCCATAAATCAGCATGATATCAACATACACATGCTAATCAACACATTCTCATCATTCCTACTATTTTTCTACAATTTTTCATGCATTTCCCTCAATTTTTCATATTGAGGCATAATTAACAGGAAACGCAAAAACGAGGTAGCGACGGAGCTGCGTACCTCCAATGGCACCCTGGTGACCTTCCCTACCACCGGCAAACCTCCAAACACCCCGGCGAAGCTCTCCTGCCGGCGGATCAAACGGACAGCCACCACCTCCCTCCAAGGTTGCGCGTGCGTCGCTCTTCCTCTCCCCCTTTCTTCTCGCGTCACAGCTCATCTCCGGCCACTCACCTCCACCCTTCTTATCCCTACCTCCTCCCGCATCACGCCAGCCACCCATCATGTCGGAGATGATGATGAGGCACAGGTTGTTGGGTGGTGGTGGCACGGGCTGGTGGAGGGTGATGGAGAAGAAGACGGATGTGTGGTGAGCTCGTGAGTGAGAGAAGGAGAGAAGAAAGAAAGAAAGAAAAGAGGAAAGGACGGGCACGCAAACCGAGGCGACTGTGCATCCTCAAACCGGACTCCACATGGGTCCCAAATCACAAACAGATGCACAGAAAGCCAACCACAACTACACACAACCAAGAAACAACAGATTATCCATTAATAAACCATTAAACACAATATAGCAATTAATTACATGGTTTATAATGAAAATGGATAATCAGGCCCAGATGTCACATGTAGACATTTCTCTTAGATACTATCTCATAGTAATAATTTGGTGCTTCTTGTAGGTGTCAATCTTTATAGTGAGTCTTCTCAATTTTGTTGTAGATGTATCTCCAAACCTAACTTTCAGTGCAGCCCACATTTCCTAAGCACTAGAATACTACTCAAACTCACACATAAGGTCATCTTGCATTGTGCTCAGCAACATAATGCGAGTCATGTTGTCCTTCCTTTTCCATGCATGATAGGCTTCAAGGTTCCTTTTGTTTTGAACAGTGTTTACATGCTCTGGTTCCAACATAATATTGTCAAGAGTCTCTAGAGCCTCTTGCTCTTCGAGAACATACTGAACTTTACAGTGCCAAATATCATAATTGTCACCATTCAATTTCTCTCCCTAATTCAGTTCAACTACTATTGTTTTTTATGTCATGGAAATTGTTAACTACAATAGGACATTAAAGTGGTTTATTAACTAATGTATTTACACTCAATATTTTCAATTTTTGCAGCAAATTTCATAAATCAGTATTGATGAGTAATTGTAAATCATAGAATCGGCAATATGCAATCATAAAATCATCTTCTATGGAACTATACATTAATCATCGATAACTTAATTAAATTTTACGCACAAATATTTAACCTTCAAATAACTCCCACTTGAATAGAGTCTTAGAATATATAGAGCAATAAATACAATATATAAATACAATAATTCGTTTACATTTCCTTTTCTTTCTTTTACATGTCCTTTTTCTAGCACTTCTTTTTTTCCATCCCCTCCAATCTAGGAATGATCTCAAATCTAACATAGAATAACTCGAATCAACAAAATCTATAACATCCTCTTTATCAAGTGTCCTTAGTCCCACCTTTCCATGCCAGAAGTGTCTTTTGTCTAAACTATTCATATTTAGGATGCGATGATAATTAAGAGTTCACATGATATCTTAGATAGTTCAGATGTGCTTGTTTAAGGAATGTAAAAGTTTCATTTTATAGTCTATATACCATGACTTATCCATTTCTCTTGATGCTACATAAAAGAACATATTTACATCAACTAAGCATCAAAATTTTAAAAAATTAAAATTACTCATAAGTCATATGATGTTGTCATAGTATATAATTATTCGTACATAAATAAAAACAATAGTAGTAAAGTGGAAAAGTTATTGGCCCTTAGTGGAATTTTAGTTTGGTCATGTGCTCGAATCACCATGTGTTTACGTTCAACTTTTTTTTTTACTAATTTTTAGAAATCAAATTTCAAATTGTCAAAAAACACTAATGCAAATTACTTCTATGTCTCTCATTAATTTACAATAAAGATAAACCTCCACAAATCTTAAATAAGAAGTATTCTAGTATATCCAACTAATATTACATGTAAGTTAAAGGAAAAAAAATATGAACTTAAATGTAATTTTGACATGAATAGTGTTGGACAATTATCATTCTCATAAAAAAGATTAGTGGTTACATCTTAATACAGAATTTTTATTGTAAAATGAGACAATATAGTGGTTTTAGTAGTAATTATTGCAATCAAGAAGTAATAAAATAAAATTACTATGTCAAACATGTAATTTCTACTATCATATTGCAATTACATAACAATATAGTGATTTATATATAAAATTTATAAAACTATGTAAATTATTAAAACAAAAAAGTGGAACGAAATATTTTCCTCACCAACTTCTTCCTCCTCCCATATGAGGGAGGAAGTGACCCAAATGTAGAATTTATCATCTCCTTTTTTTTCTTGTTTCGATTATCATCGGGAATAACTTATGAGACTCTGATACCATTGTTGAACAACGATAAAGGTTTCTGGCCTTCTGTAGAAGCATAATCATCGTTTGTTATTACATGGTGAAGTCTCTGATAAGGGTTGCAGTCAAAATCTGATCAAGTCGGAAAAAATTTGTTCTTCATCACACAAGTGCTCTCTCTCAACTCATTGGATAGACAAAAATATATAATGTTCCTCTCTTTGAAGGTTTGATGATGATAGGTATTATATAAGAAGAGAAATCGATAATCGTTGACATCCTTTTATCACATTCAACTACAATCCACATCCGATTATGGACGAATGCCAATCAACATATCATGCCTATCATTTACACAGGTTTATCCTCTTTTATCTTCTCACAAGTGTTGTAATAATATTTATTGACAAATCGTTAATACCACAAAAGATCATGATGTCTTCCAGTAATTCTTTTGATTCATTGTCCCGCTAACAATAAAATATTCAAAATAGGATGGATTCTATGTGGTGCTTTGATGATGTACTTTTGCATCGAGTGTCACTTAGAATCCACGTGGGCTTCCATGCTGAGTTGCCTGTTGGTGGCGGGTCACTTCATGATTAGGTGGTTTCTTTTATCAAGTCTAAGACACCAGCTTAATGCGTCAAGCGTTTATTGTATAATAAACGTTCCCAAACGAGGCAGCTTATCGAGCTTTTCTAAGAAAGCTGTCTCTAGCTTTTTAGTTCATTTCAAGCTATTGAGGTAACTTTTAGAAAAGTCAATGGGTGTTAGCTTTTTGAAAAGCTATGAATATTAGCCATAGCTTTTCTAATGATATCCTTAGAAGTAGAATTTAATTACAACATGAACTAAAACACGATGACGGTGGTGGTGGTCATGGTTTACGATGAAGATGGAAGTGGTGGCAAGCGATAGCGGCGGTAGTGGTGGCTAACGACGGCGACGACGGTGGTTGTGGTGGCTGACGATGGTGGTGGCCGATGATGGCAATGGTGGTGGTGGTGGTTGATGATGGCGGCGGTGGTGGTGATCAGAGACAACGGCAATGGTGGTAGTTGATGACAATGGTGGTGGGGGTGGTGGCCAATGACCCATGACGGTAGTGGTTGTGGTCGGTGACGACGACAATGGTGGTGGCCAACAACGACGATGGTGGTGGTGGCCAACGACGACGACAATTGTGATATCCAACGACGACGAGTGGTGGTGGCTAGTGATGACGACGATGGTGGTGGCTAGCGATGACGACGATGGTGGTGGTGGCCTACGATGATGGCAGTGGTGGTGGATGACAACCCACGGTGGTGGTGGTGGTGGCCAACGACAACAATGGTGACCAACGATAGCAGCAACGGTAGATACGGTAGGCAATGATGGCAGTGGTGATTAACGGCTGTAACACCTCGATCTCTGGCACGTTACTAAGATCACGGTATCGTAAGCAAAATTACACTAATTACAACAATGATTAAATAACTGTAACTAAGGCTCACCTCTAGGAAACAATGTGCAGCTAGAAGCTCCTACTTCGACACTGGAACCTGACTGCACCCAACCTGCACCTGAAAACAAGCCAAAGCACACGTGACATCTACGTCACCCAGTATGTGCCCAAAACTCACAAACAACAAAATCCAGCAAAAGCACTAAAAACACAACTATTAATTTATAAAACTTGGTTTTCTTTAGAAAATCCAATTTAAAACATCATTTCCTTCGTTCCATTGAAATCACATGGGAATCTATTCCCAAGTCTATGTATTTCTCAAAACTCAATTTTTCGTTTCTTTTTAAAACATTTGGAATTTGTTTCCAAAACCATAGTCTTTCCAAAACTCATCTTTCTTTTCAATATTTGGGATTTCTTCCCAAAACCAAAACCATTTTCAAAACACATAACTCTTTCCTTTATACATTTTTAAAACCATTCTCATATCTCAAGAAAAACCATTCTCGACTAGGTCCTGCCTAAAACATCAAAACCAAAATCACAAACATTGGCTGGTAACTGGTTTAAACACCGTTCTTATTTAATTCTAGGATTTTAGGACCAATCACAAGTCCAATCTTAACCAAATCACATTTCTTTCATTTCCACAAAATCACACACTTTTTTTTTTTCATGACCACTTTTCTTATTGGTGTTACCTTGATCAAGGGTAACCAAGCACACAACCTGTAGATGAGGACACCATTTCCCCTACCTCTTTGCACTGTCATGATGAACTTTCCCGTGTGGAAGGATACCACCCCGGCCAACTAGCCTCAATTTCTATTCAAAATTTTCATAGGGATACGTCTTTATCTAACGTCTCATCGGTGATCCGAACAACTAGGTTCAATAACCCAAGCTTAGCCTACACCGTCTCAAGCTCGGCAACCATGGTCGTATCTGACAATTGATATCTTAACAATTTGTCAATACCAACCCCTGTGATTCCATAACACATTATTAGTGTCTTATTTTCAAAACTCATGAGTTTTCCTTTTAAAACCATTTCCATTTCATTCCTTCATTGCAGGCATCTTTTCCATGCAACACATGACCCTCTTCTGGGGTCCCAACTCAAATTCATGAAAATCATACTTTAAAATCATAAATTGGGTCTCATGTCCAAAATTACATAAAACCACACATTTAATCACTATTATTCATTCTTAGGGTTTCAAACCCCAAACCATTTCAAAATTTACCTATTTGGGTTCCATATTCCTCCATGACATTTACATGGGGAAAACACCCTAAACACATGCTCATTATCTGTTAAAAACCATTAAATCTCCATTTCCTTATTCACATTAATATATCTGGGCCAGGGCAAAATCCCTAGTCCGAAAACTAGGTTTGGTATATCGAAAATCCCTAGTTCATTATACTAAACATTTTCGGTATACCGAAACTCCCAGTTTTGGTCGATCGAGTGATTTCAGTCTACCGAAACCAGATATTCTGGCTTAATCTAATAGGAATTCGGTATGTTGAACCCAGTTTAGCATGTCGAATTACCCGTGTCCAGAACACCTCCCTTGTTCCAACCTACACATTTCGCCCAAAATGGGAGTCTCTAGTGGACCCTTCAAACATGCATCATAAGACATGGATAAATCACGAGATGTAGACCCTTGAGTCTACTTCAAAACCCCTCAAGCCATTCATGAATCCATTCATCATGCAATCCATACGAAAACCATAAAGGCATGGAGCTCGTTTTGAAAATAATGTAGCATGCACACTAAAAACATGCATAATTCCACAAAAATTCTTCCTAACCTCATGATCTCTACACAAACACATCATGCATCTCATTCTACACCTATCTATCATTTTTCCATGATTAATCATGTTTTATACATAATTATCATAGATTTTCTTATTAAGCTAATAAAGTGAAACGAAAGGGGAAGAAGGGGTCGCATACCTCAAATGGCACTCCAGCGACTTCCCCCGCACTCCGGCAAACCTCTCCACACCCTAACAAAGCCTTCTTTGCCAGCAAACCATTCAGATAGGGCACTCCTACGGCTCACGCACCACTCCTCCTCTCCTTCTCTCTCTCTCTCTCGATTTTGGTTCCTCTTCCGCTCACCTCCGCCCCTCTATATATCCTCCTCCTCCCCTCATCGTGTCGGCCGCTCATCGCATTGGAAGGGACGGGGAGACACAAGCTACCATCGTGTGATGGCATGAGTCGGGGAAGAAGAAGAAGAAGATGAAGATGGTGAGAGCTCGTGAGAGAGAGAGAGAGAAAAAGAAAGAAAGAAAAAGGAGAAAAGACAAGCACGTAAATCAAGGCGACTATGCATCTTCAAATCAGACTCCACAATGGTCCTGAATCACAAATACGTGCACAGAAAGCTAACCAAATCGTCACAATCACAAGAAACAACAGATTATCGAATAATAACCCATTTATACAATATTACAATTAATTACATGGTTTATAATTAAAAATGGATAATCCGGCCCTAGTGTCACATCCTACCCCCTTAAAAGAATTTCGTCCTTGAAATTCAGCTATAGTAAAACAAGTAGGGGTACTATCTCTAGATGTCCACCTCGCGCTCCTAGGTAGCCTCTTCTGTACCATGGTGTTGCCACTGAACTAACACTAATGGAATTACTTTACTTCTGAGGACTTGCTCTTTTCTGTCCAGTATATGAACTGCATTTTCCAGCATAGATAGGTCCTCCCGCAACTCCTCTGGCTGCACTGGTATCACTTGGGACGCATCGACCAAACACTTCCTTAACATAGATACATGAAAGGTGTTGTGTACACCAGCCAACTCTGGAGGTAGATCTAGTCTATAAGCCACCTCACCAACCCTCTTAGTAATCTGGTACAGTTCGATGTATCTTGGGCTCAATTTGCCTCTCTTTCTGAACTGCATCACACCCTTTGTTGGTGACACTTTCAGGAATATGAAGTCTCCTACCACAAATTCTAGAGGTCTCCACCACCTATTTGCATAGCTCTTTTGCCGGCTCTAGCAGACAACAGTCTCTTCCTAATTAAATCCACCTTGCCCTCGTACTGTTGTACGATCTTAGGCTTAACTAACTGTCTCTCAACCACCTCATATGGTGTCTTGCAAGGTCAGCCATATAATGCCTCATATGGTGCCATACCAATACTAACATGGTAACTGTTGTTATATGCAAAATCAATCAAAGGTAAGTGATCCTCCCAGCTATTACCAAAGTCCAAGGCACAGGCGCTCAACATGTCCTCTAGTGTCTGGATGGTCCTTTCTGTCTGACCATCCATCTGAGGGTGAAAGGTAGTACTAAAGTTCAGCACCATACCAAAAGCCTCCTGTAGAGTTCCCCAGAATATCGATGTAAACCTCGTGTCTCTATCAGACATAATGGACATTGGGACACCATGCAAGAGGCCCTGAAAAGGTGTGGTTTCTCCCCCTCATGATTGAGCTCCGGTCTAGCTCCAATGGTGAAGACTGCAGAGGCTTTACAGGGCTCGATTCGAGGCATGGACACTTCTGGTGCATTAGTAGAGTGTCGGAGAACGTTTCCCAAGTGTTGGAGGATTGCTGCAGTGCGTGGAGCATCGGATCGCGTTCCACAAGAGTCCTATTCTCCGACACTGGTGACTATGCTTCCGAGGGGCTTCTATTGGAGGCTTGGCGAGGGCACAAATTGGTGCATAGAGAGTCGGAGAAGCAAGAGGAGGATGATCCTAAGAGGATTGAACACATTGGAGCACGAATCGTTCACTGGATTTGTGCCCCCACTTACGTCGCCAGAAAACGACTCCGGCGACCTCTGGCTCTACTGGAATCAGTTGCGAAAGAAGAAGGAAGAGCTACGAGACCATTCTTGATGAAAATTGAGGTCAGAGGGATGCTTACCTGAGTTGATAGTGGTGAGGGCCACCGGAGATCGCCGAAACTCGCCGTAGGTGGCCTGAAACTGTGATTTTTCTCCTCCCCGAGCTTCCTCTTTGCTCTTGGACCTCTCTAGTTGCTTTGGTTGTGAGAAAATAGCTTGGTGGCTCTCCTTTTAGATTTTTTCATGTTTTTTTCTCTCCTTTTCTCCCTCCTTTTTCCCTTGCAAATGTGGGGTATTTGTATGCTTGCAAATGGCTGGGAGGATTGTTATAAGTGGTTATGGTTAGTTATAGGTTGTTAGGGTGAAGCGGAAAGTGGTTAAGGTGGTTAAGGTTGTTAAGGTGATGTAGGAAGTGGTTAAGGTGGTTAAGATGAAGTGGGAAGTGGTTAAGGTGGTTAAGGTTGTTAAGGTGAAGTGGGAAGTGGTTAAGGTAGTTAAGATGAAGTGGGAAGTGGTTAAGGTTGTTTGGGTTTGAGATGTAAGTTTAATTTTTGATTTATGGTTTTTATTTAAGGTTTTTGAATTAATCCTAAGGTTTTGGATCAATTCTTGCATTCTGGATTTGATTATGGATTACATTTAGAACTTTGAATTAATCCTAGGATTTTGGATTAATTCTAGGGTTTTAGGATTAAGTTTATGTCTAAGGTTAGTGTTTTGGCTGAGCTTTGGGATTTTAAGGGTTTTTCGGGTTTTGTTTAGAGTTTTAGGGTTTCTAGGGTTTTTGGGTTTCTAGAGTTTTGTTTAGGGTTTTGGAGTTAGATTTAGGGTTTAGTCCAATTGCAAGCATATGGGGGTGTCTACAGATGCCCCTCCCTGAGCAAGGTCAAAGGACGATTGGGACAGAGACTGATGCTCAGGGTTGACATAGACACCCCATTCCCCCTCTTGCAAGGAAAAAAGAATTGGTGGAGACCATTGCTCGGAGTTGACGAAGACGCCCTGCCCAAAGCTACAAGAAAGAATTAGCTATTGGCAACCAGCTACCAGTTGGTGAATGCACCAGAAGTCATGACCTGTGACCCAGAACTCCATAGACGAAGCTGAAATCACAGAAACCAATAATAACGACAAATGCCAACACTAAACACCAGTATTAATGCTGAGATGACCATGACTGCTAATGAATAATGACGAACGCCACAAGAATCACCAGATGATGCATGTATTTTAGGATGACAAGTTGATGACCAATTAGCTTCTAAAGGACATAACTGGTTATCACACTTGTCAAGAAAAGCGCCAAACAAGACTCACAGTGCTTGCCGACCGAAAAGTGACTGGTTAAGGAAGTCATCTGGGTAGTTCGGGCTACCAGCCCAAAAGGAGGGAAGGAACAAGGCGAGTGGGAAATCCATCAGGCACCATAAGTACTGCCCAGGTAGTTTGGGATACCAACCCAAGACAAAAGGGGCACGACAGGACACCAGACCTGCTGACCAATAGGATAGACACCATAACAGGTGCTCATCAGGCAGTCCAGCGTACCAGTCCACAGAAGGAAGTTGGTGTACTCCATTTGGAGCACGACCAAAGGGGATACCATCAATACCAAACTCTTTGAGTAAGGATCGAATGGGAAATGGTAGGTTACGGACCTACCGACCGGAAGGAAATACGGCAATATCATCCTAAGTGATAGTTTAGGATATCAACTTGAATGATAGTTAAGGATAGCAACCCAAATGATAGTTTAGGATATCAGCCTAAGTGATAGTTTAGGATATCAGCCTAAGTGATAGTTAAGGATATCATCTAAATGATAGTTTAGGATATCAGCCTAAGTGATAGTTTAGGATATCAGCGTAAGTGATAGTTAAGCATATTAGCCTAAATGATAGTTTAGGATATCAGCCTAAGTGATAGTTTAGGATATCAGCCTAAGTGATAGTTTAGGATATCAGCCTAACTGATAGTTTAGGATATCAGCCTAAGTGATAGTTTAGGATATCAGCCTAAATGATAGTTTAGATATCAACTTGATGATTGTTTAGGATATCAGCCTAAGTGATAGTTTAGGATATCAGCCTAAGTGATAGTTTAGGATATCAGCCAAAGTAATAGTTTAGGATATCAACCTAAGTGATAGTTTAGGGTATCAGCCTAAGTGATAGTTTAGGGTATCAGCCTAAATGATAGTTTAGGATATCAGCCTAAGTGATAATTTAGGATATCAGCCTAATTGATAGTTTAGGATATCAGCCTAAGTGATAGTTTAGGATATCAGCCTGGGGGTGAGTTGACTGACTCATTGCCGGATAGTTAGGGTTATCAGCCTGCTGGTAAGGGCATGACATGATACTAGACCTGTCAGCCGAAAGGGAAAACATACCAAGCGGGACAAGCTCTAGCCCTGGCACGATGTCTAGAAGAAGATGAAAGCAATACTTGTTCAACTAGAGCAAGTGCAGCATAGTAGATGTTGTCGAGATTCATCCTTTTAGAACAAATCCGGGACAGGAATACCTAAACCTTGTCCAAGGTTTAGATGGAAACAAGACTTGCTCAAGTAGGGCAAGCCTAACATAGTAGGCTGGATTTCGCCATACCTGGTACAGAAGTTTGTGAAGACTTCATTTGTTCAGGCCTAGGCAATAAAATGAGATTCTCGACTATTATCTGGGTAGTTCCCAGCGCCAAGACAGTAGGCAAAAGAAAGCAGCAACCTGAACTAGTTAAGCATATGTTGTCACGATGGCGATTTCTATTCCTCATCAAGCATAAGCAATCAAACAAGCTGGCCAGAAATGTTCTGATGAATTTTATTACAACAATCAATGTAGTGATTACAAGTATTTCAACAAACGAGTAGCATAACATGAATGTCAAGAATTTGCGTCATCACTGGATCTCCTTGAGCTTGAAGCTTTGGTAAAGAGCGTATGGCTTGGAGCAACGCTGTAGATTGGCGAGGCTTCTTCGACTTCAATTTTGTAATCAACTGTGCAACCTTTCCCCTCTATGACAGTAAGATCCTTCAATCGTATGGAGCCACGAAGCAGGCGAGATAGCTCCTTTGTCATAGTGTAAGAACTCAGGGGGTACTCTTGGAATCGGGCTGGCATTTTCTCCTAAACAAGGGAATCTTGCTAATAGCCGAACTCTCGCATCACACGGACTGGGTGATATTCAACTCCACTAGTTAGCCCTAGCAGGACGATAAGCTGCATGTTTGTTGTGTTGAAGAAAACCACAAAGTTATGAGTAGCCGAAGGAATAATGTGTCAGATGACTTTGTCTTCTATCAAGCATTCTAACCGCTCGTACTCTTTCCGCACCGAGGTGAGCGTGCGTGCATGACCGCTTTGACAGTAAGATTCGAAGGCCGACCATTGCGGGCGTAAGACTTCTACTCCTAGATGTGCAGCCAACCATACTTGTACAAAAGCTTCATAGCCATAAAAGTGTCGACAGTGCCGTAGTGACTGGTTTAGAGCTTGGTAAGTTTCTGCTAAGATGACTAGGGCCAGGTCTTTCCGATGGGTAACCATCGCCAAGGCAATCTCGGCGACCTCAATGTTTATGACCGTCTGACTATGGCTGAAAATCAACTCCCCTAAGAACCAGATAACAAAGCCTTTTAGCCATAGTTCATCGCCTAAGGAGGTGCGCATCTTGGCCACCTTGTCGAAGTAAGCCAGCTATAGCATAGGAGAATGTCCTTCCAAATAGATAACCTGCAGACCACAATCGCTGGTTGATAGACCAGTCAGCTCACTCAAAATCATGGAATATTTGTTGCACCGTATAAACACGGTGGGTCCTAGAAACCTCTGTAGACAGCATACTTTGTGGACCTCCTCCAAGGTTGGGGTTAATTCGATTCTCCCAAAGTGGAATACATGATGAGTTGGCTTCCAAAATCGAGCAGTTGTACATAGGAAGTATCGTGAGACCTCCACCTTCGCGTGAAGAGATCTCCCAAGTTTGAATTTTGTCGCGATTGCTTTTGTTTAACTGCCTGATCCATGCTTGAATAACATCTGAGCAATGTGTGGGCACCACCATCGTAGGGAAACCCATGATCTGTAAGCCGTTTCAGCTTTCCTTAACTCAAGCCACACCAAAAAGGCTAAATGATCTCCTGTAGAACATGCTTTCCTTGACCATACCCCTACTTTTTATTTTGTTTTCTTTGTTCTTTCTCCCTCATAGGCATGTGGGTACACCCTATCCCTGGCTTGGAGGTAATAGGTACCTGGTCTATGGTGGGGAGCTTCTGCTGTTTAAAGTGTTAGCTAGGCCCTTTTCCGAATACGCTTTCAAGGTATTCACTCCGACTCCTCTCCAAGATAAATTAGAGGGACAGTGCTACCTGTCATGCCTCTCTCTTTAGGGTTGACTTGTATCTACGACTTCTGTCTTCTAATTCTTTTATGCCCTTTCAACAGATATATATTTTTATTTTACTTCTCATGCTCTCATTCTCGCCCCTAACATTTTATCTCCCTCTCGGAGTTGTAAGGTCCTTGAGCGGCTTGGATACTTCGCCCAATTCACAATGAAAGGTGGCTCCCTCACTCCCTAGGTTACCTGAATAGTATCTACCCGAGGAGGTGCTACGCATTCCCAACATTGGCAAGCTTATTCCACTTATCATCACTAGGGTAAGATCCATGCATGTGATGATGAAAACAATTACTGGCCTATATTTGCGTATACTGAATTGGGGTTAGTATGTGTTGTGATGCAAGGCTACATGGATGCAGAAGAACATGAATTCATGCATGTATGGAGAAAAATGTCAGTGTCGCAGAGTGAGGGTACATTGTTTATGATTACTGATAGTACTTTTTTGGGTAGCATGAATTGACTGGCTTTAACTTTTCTATGTAATCCATGTCCTCGAGGATGACGACTCCTCCAAAGTAGAGTTGTTTGACCATGAATGGTCCGCGCCAGTTGGGCCTAAACTTGCTACGACTATCAAAGAGATGTAGTGCTCGGAAGACCAGATCTCCTAGCAAGAAGCTTCTTGGTCGGACCTTCTTCTGATAAGCTTTGGCCAAGCGTTTCTGATAGCATTGCGCATGATGCATAGCTTGCAACTGATGCTCATCTATCAAGTTAAGTTGAACAAGGCGGTCCTCAATGCACTCCACCTCCTCTAGCTCTGTTTCTTTCAGGACTCTGAGTGATGGAATCTCCACCTCTATTGGTGGGACTGCTTCCATACCATATACCAGAGAATATGGAGTTGCTCTAGTTGATGTCCAGATTGATGTTCTGTAATCCCATAGAGCGTATGGGAGCTTGTCATGCCAGTCCTTATATGTTTCCGCCATCTTTTTAAGAATCTTGGTTAAATTCTTATTGGCAGATTCCATAGCCCCGTTCATCTGAGCATAGTACAGGGAGGACCTATGATGCTTGATATGGAACTCCTATAGGAAATCCTCATCCCTTTTGGCTGTGAAATTTGTCCCATTATCAGAAATGATTGAATGTAGGACCCCGTACCGGGTAATGATATTGTTCCTGATGAACCTTTTAGTCACGGAGGTGGTCATTGTCTTGTAAGAAGCTGCCTCCACCCATTTCGTAAAGTAATCAATTGCTAATAGGATGTACTGATATCCATTCGAAGCTACTGGGTGGATAGCTCAAATGACATCTATTCCCCATGTTGAGAAAGGCCAAGGTGACGACATGCTGTTGAGCTGCCGCAATGGTGCATGAATAAAGTTACCATGGCCTTGACAGTTGTGACATTTTCGCACAAACTAACAGCAGTCCGTCTCCATGATTGACCAAAAATAACCTTGTAACATTATTTTCTTAGCCAATAATACCCCATTCATGTGAGGCTTGCATGTCCCAGCATGCACTTGCAACATTATTGTATCGGCCTCCTTTTTATCAAGACAACGTAGAAGCATCTGATTGTAAGACCTCTTGTATAAGTGACCTGCTCCAAGAACATATTTTGAAGCCAATTGGACCATGGTCATTCTATCTGCCACTGATGCATCTGGATGATGACTCCCAATTTCTAGGTAAACTTTGATGCCATGATACCATGGGAGCTCTGCTATGGAATCTACTTCTTCTATGCTCATGTAGTGTGCCAGTTGGTCTACGCAGGTTACCGACACTTTCATTGTGTCATCCTCTGGTATGGACAACCAGGATGCAAGAGTGGCTAGTGCATCTCCATAGGCATTCTTGGCCCTGTTCATGAAGGAAACGTGTATCTCCTCAAACTCGGCCATCAGCTTTAAGAGATGGTTATAGTATGGAACCAATTTCAGGTCTTTGGTTCTCCAGTTGCCATTAACATGTGAGATAACTAACATGGCATCGCCGTGCACATGTAGCTTTCGTTCACCATGTTCTATTGTAGCCTGCAAGCCAAGAATGCATGCCTCGTACTCTGCCACATTATTGGTGCACACAATGGATAACTTTCGAGCAAGTGGGATCATCTGGCCCTGCGAGGTCTCTAGCACCGCACCGATGCCATGCCTCTCCTGTTAACTGCACCATCAAAGTAAAGTTGTCATTGATCTTTATCTCGAGGGTCTACTAACTCTTCCTCTTCCATGGCAAACTATATATCCTCGTCAGGGAACTGAGTCTGCATGAGTTGATACTCTGGCAAGGGTAAATTCGCTAAGTGATCTGCCATGGCCTATCCCTTCATCGATTTTTGAGTGACAAAAGTGATATCAAATTGAGATAAGAGCACTTGCCACTTGATGCATCTACCCACCAGTGTGGGCTTCTGAAATAGGTATTTCTTTGGATCATGTCGGCACAGTAAAAGAACTAGATATGCCATCATATAGTGCCTCAAGCGCTGTGTGGCCCAGACGAGGGACAAGCAAACTTTCTCGATTGCGGTGTACTTAAATTCTCAATCATTGAACTTTTTACTCAGATAACAAATGGCCCTCTCCTTGCGACTCGTTTCATCATGCCGACTTAAGACTACGCCCATTGAATGTTGTGTTGCTAACAAGTAAAACAATAGAGGACACCCTAGTGTCGGAGGAACTAAGAATGGTGGTCTTACCAAGAGCTTCTTGATTTTGTCAAACGCTTCCTAGCACTCTTCATTGCAGCGGATCTGCACATTCTTCCTTAAGAGCTTGAAAATCGGCTCACAAAATGGTGTCAACTGGGCAAATAACCGCCTAATATACTGCAACCACCCCAGCAACCAATGGACTTCTTTTTCTGTTGTAGGAGGAGGCATCTCGATGATGGCTTTAGTCTTGTTTGGATCAACCACGATTATCCTTTGGCTAATGATGTATCCCAGTAGCTTGCCTGATGATACACCAAATACACACTTGTTAAGGTTCAACCACAGCTTATATATTTGCAAGCGGTTGAAGAGCTTCCTCAAACAAGCAATGTGTTCTTCAGGCTCCTTTGACTTAGCGATCATATCATCCACGTAAACCTCGATGTCTTGGTGCATGAGATTGTGGAATAAGGTTGTCATTGCCCTTTGATATGTGGCCCCGGCATTCTTGAGCCCAAATGACATAACTCTGTAGCAAAACACTCCCCATAGGGTAATAAAGGACGTTTTCTCCATGTCCTCTTTTGCCATTCAGATTTGATTGTAACCTGAGAATCCATCCATGAATGACAACATTTTGTGTCCTACAGTATTGTCTACCAACACATCAATATGTGGGAGTGGGAAATCATCCTTTGGGCTTGCTTTGTTTAGGTCCCTGTAATCAATACACATTCGGACCCGACCATCTTTCTTAGGTACTGGAACCACATTCGCTAACCATTCTAGGTAGAGGACAACCTTCAGAATGTTAACTTTGTGCTGTTTCATTATCTCCTCTTTCAATTTCAACAGCCACTGTAGTCGCATCTACACAATTTTTGTTTAACTGGCTTGACGTCAGGTTTAAGCCGTAATGTGTGCACCACTACCTCAACGTCCAGCCCAACCATGTCATCGTAACTCCAGGTGAAGATATCTGCATATTCTCGGAGAAGCTCAACAATTTCTGCTCTGGCCTGTGCTGTGAGTCTAGAGCTTATTTGCACTTCCTAGACATCTTCATCGGTGCCAATGTTTATAGACTCCGTTTCTTCTTGTACATGCAAGTTCGGGCCTTCTGGATCATCATCATAAGGCTGGAACTCTGGTGCATCATGACTTTCCTCTTCTATTTCTGCATCATCTTCTTCTCCACATGCAATAAGCTCAGGAAGGACTTCTTGCTGGAATGATGGATCTATGTCCTTAAAGGTGCACACTTTCTCAACATTCTGCCCTTGATGATGCTTTAGAATGGTTATTGTAACTGTAGTTTTCTTGTATACACCTTTAATGATCTCAGACTCTACTATTTCCGAACTTGTAGATGCATCTGGCAGTTCTACTTCTTTCACAGCCTTATTATGTAGACAAAAGTTTTTATTTTCATGATTTTCTTGTACAGCATGTGTGACAGGTGGGCAGCTATCCTCTGACTGACTGATGTGAGTGCTACCACCTGCATTCCCTCCTGAGCCTAACTCAGGATCATTTTTTTTGGACCCCACTGCTCAAGTGGGGCCAGGACTGATAATACCACCTAGACCCGCCTCCCAACTGATAGGAGATAAACTCTTCTACCGTAGGAGTGCCTAGACCCACCGACACTTTCATTGTCATTTTTTTAGTGATCTGTTCTCTTCCAAGGTCATAATAGTAGACTAATCCTATGCAATTGTATGCTCTGCAGTGTATTCTATCATTATTTCTTTCCCATTATTGTGCCTAAGCTCACTTTGCATGTCTTCCACTAGTATTGCTAATTGCTCCTAAAATAGAACTTCCAAATCGCTGAGCATGTTGTCAACCTATGCTACCACAGCATCCCCCTCATCTTCATCAAAAGCAAAATCCACGTAGTAGGCACTGGTAGTCTCTAACACCTCAAGCAATGATTCCGGTTGTCCCAACTGCAACCCCTTCAAACCTGACTAATATTCTGATGTTGCTACTGTTGAGGCTACCCCTGCTAAATCCAAGACTACAGCTGGACCTGTAGAAAGTCCATCAACTGACTTCGGATGTGGCAATGCCAGCATAGCTATCCCTAGTGGCATGAACGATGTCGAATCTACTTTGGAGTCCACAATTTCCTCCTCTGAGTAATAATCTTCCACACATATCCATTCTGACCCATTGACTAGTTTATCCCGCTCAGGCTCTACAAGCACAAAACTCTGATTGGGATCCAGCAATCCTGCACTTACAATGTAAAATTTGTGCCTGCGTTTTTCCATTTAATATAAACCATGGAATTTCTTATAATTATTTGTGTATGGTTTATTAATGGTAAATCCAGTTTGTGTTTGTTGGTTGTGGGCTCCCTCTGTGTTTTGTGCCCCTGGTTTCTCCCGTGTGGTGTGTTTTCTTTGGCTAGTGGGTCAATTCTGCATTGGGACCCGTGTTTGTGGTGGACCCACTTGGGCATGGGCTTGGACCCGTCAAGAGCCAGCTGTGCCGTGCCCTTTTTCCCTGTCTTCTCCACGCCTACGACCGATCTCCCCTACTCGCAAGGCCTGGCGGGGAGGGCTGCTCATTCCGTCCCTTCGACGGTAGGGTGGCTGGCAGCGGATCAGCGGAATCCGTGGGGATGGCAGGCGACGGAGGCTTTAAAAGGAGGTGTGTGGCATGGGGGAGGAGCAGAGAGACCAGAGAGAGGGCAAGAGGGAGTGTGGTGGTTGTGGAGGAGTCGTGCGTCGGAGGAGATCGTGCGAGTGTGGGGAAAGGCTGGTGCCGTGCACCGCCGGTGTTGGAGGGCACGCGAGGCTCGTTGAAGCCAGGTACGCATTTCCCTACCGTTTCCCCTTCTGTCTTCCTCCATTAGTTGAGGCATGTTTAGGTTAAAGAACAAAATCATGGTTAGATTAATGCTACAAAAATCATGATAAATAAGGAAATGTTGGGAATGTGTTGAATCATGTGTTTGTGGTCATATGATGTCAATTCGTGGCTAATTTTATGAGATTTAGCTATTTGTTGTGAAGCATGCTACAGTGGTGTTGAATGAGTTTTGTGCCTTTGTGATTTTCCATAGAACAGCATGCTTAATGGATTCTTGTTTTGATTAAGGGGTTTTGGAGTAGACTTGAAGGTCTACATCCCAGGTTTTACTCGTAATTTTTGTGGCATGTATGGAGGGTCCGATCCTTACTCCCACTTTGGGGAGAAAAGGGTGACCGGTGGCCTGGGGAGTTTTCTGGAACAGCAGAAAATGGTATGCTGAATTGGTTTCGGCATACCGAAATGCTCCTAGGCGGTACCCTACGACGTGGCTTCGGACGATCGGAGAAATTCGATCGACTGATTTGGCAGGGACTGATAAATCTGACAGGGATTCGGTATACCGAATCAGGAGATTTCGGTATACCGAAGCCCCCCTTTGGTATGCCGAATCAGGGGATTTCAGCATACCGAAACAGAATTCGGCATGCCGAATGTGAGCCCTGAACTGATTTGATAAATGCATAGAAAAATGATGATTAAATATGGATAAATACATGTTAATGTATGGAATGCATGGAAATGACTTGTGAGATGATGCATGCAAGCATATTGTTTTTTTTTATGATGTTTTCCATGAGATATTGAAGCATGGCTTCTGTGTATGGATATGGACCCGTGTGAGGGGTGATTTCATGGTGT
>JAMKQA010017009.1:0-23460 GCA_024699735.1 Posidonia australis
TGCGTCACCCTCATCGGTAGTAGCTCTAGACGCCCTCCTTGCTAGGGTAGGTGACTTGGAGAAGGCACTTCGACAAGTGCGGGGAAGCGATCGCCAACCCTACGGATTCCGAGACCTCTGTTACTTCCCAGAGGCGACACTCCCACCGCAGTTCCAAATCCCGGATTTTGAGAAGTATAACGGAAAGGGTTGCCCCATTTCACTCCTTCGGGCATATTGCTGAGATCTCGCTCAGCTTCAGGCTGACGAGAGGCTGCTAATCCGCCTCTTTCAAAAGAGTCTCACTGGTCCAACCCTTAAGTGGTTCACGTCGCTTGACATGGGCTCAATCAAGACTTGGAACGACCTCACGTAGGTGTTCATGGACCAGTATGCCTTTAATCTCGACCTAGTCCCAAAGAGGGAGGACCTCGTCACCACAAAACAGAAGCCCAACGAGCCGTTCGGGGAGTATGTCGACCGCTGGCGTGCCCTTGCATCACAAGTTAAAGATAGGCCTTCCGACGAAGAGTCTATCGAGATCATTATCCGAGGAGCACAGCCGGATGTTGGGGCTCTGTTGAGCATTCAACCAGTCACAACCTTCCCATCTCTGATTCGGGCAGGCGCACGCGTAGAAAGCTCCCTCCGTAGTGGAAGCTTTCCCGCGCTAGCCACATTTGCCAAACAAGTCGCATCCCCAGATCACCAGGTGAGCAGCAGCACTCGCAACAACATTGGCTCCAGTTACGCTAAGAGGCGGGATCCTCCCAAGCCCGCAGTCGCATACGTAGGGTCGGCCGCCATGCCCGTCAATGTGGTGACGGGCAACACTCATTGTCAAAATCAGTATACCGAAAATCGTTCGGTCGACTGAAATCTCCTAATCTGATCGACCGTTCAAAATCGGATGACCGAAATGGTTCGATATGCTGATTTCTGCGAAAACCAGAAAACGGCCCAAACTCAAACATCTGAAATTGCCCAAAGTGGGAACTCCAATTTAACCCCCAAAACAAACACCAAAAATCTCACATAAAACATAAGATGTAGACCCTCGAGTTTACTTCAAATTCCAATAAACAAAACCAAAATCCATTCACCATGCATCAAGATATAAATTCACAAAGGCATAAGGGTCAAAACGACCCAAATCTCAACCATCGTCATAATTATGCATAAAAACCACAATAAATTCTCATAAATTCCAAAATAATAAATTTAACCTAGATTACATGCAACCTAGGCATTCCTACCATTTTACACGCATTCTACTCATTAAATTGGACTCTCTCGACCAAAGGGGCACACCATTGGAGCTCCACACGTCACCACAAACTGCCGCACACCTCTGTCTACCCTCGAGCACACCCAACAGGGAAGAAGATGCGAGGAGGAGAGAAACATGAGAGGGAGAGTGAGAGAGACTGGAAGGAGAGGGAATGGAGGGAGAGAGAACGAGTGGAGGGAGAGGGAGAGAGAGAGAGGTGGCGTGCTCAAGATGAGAATGAGGAAGCAGTGCGAGAAGGAAAGGAAGAGTGTGTTAACCAACATGGGGAGTATGACTCGACTTATAAAGCCACGTAGGGTGGAAGGTAAGCATGCATGCATACCAAACTGCCCACTCCTGCCCGCACAAACCCATGCACACAACCATCCGCCACAACAACCGGCCCACAAGCGTGGACCCCACACGAACCCACACCAAGGCCGCTACAATGCACAGTGTCAACTACGCATAGGAACACGCAAACAAAAGCCAGGCCACAAGCCCCAAGACCAAAAGCACAAGACTACACAAACGGGCCTCGGAACAGTAAATAAATTCATTAAAATGTAAATAATTACAAAATGAATTTTACGGGTTTTTCAGAAATTAACACAAACAATTAATCAAAAAGATTACTTTTATGTAATTATTTAAAACTTAAAAGACAATTAAAGAAACAAAGGTTGTTAAGAAGAAAAGAATTAGGAAACTGCTGCTATTAATTCAGAGTAGACAACTCCAGATTAACACCAAAATGAACTAAAGGAAGTAAAAAGAAAAATTTTAAAGGAAACAAGGAAAACAAAAAAAGATATCATAAGGACCAAACCAAGAAATTTAGAAACAAAACTAAAACAAAAAGATATACTAAAAAATCCCCAATATGTTATAAATGTAATAAAAGAGGACATTATGCTAATAAATGTTTTGAAAGAAATATCAAAAGATAAATTAGTGAGTTGCTTTTGGAATCAAAAGAGTTTACTAAAGAAGAAATACATAATATAATAAGCAAGTTACACATCGATTCTGATGACTCTAGTCAAGAAGATGAAGTAATAAATGAGGATGAAGAAGATGAAGGTTGTATATGTGATTACAGTGAAAAAAATTGTGATTCCAATAAACTTAATGAGTTAAACTTACAAGAACAATTTATATTAGAAACAATAGATACAATTAAGGATCCCAAAGAAAAAATAGAACAATTAAATAATGTAATGCCCCGCATTTTCCATAATAATTTAAAACAAATTAAATTATGAGAAAATTAAAGCCAAACAAAAAAATCTAACTACCAGGAACCTGTGTGTACAGCTAGGAGACTCCGACTTATATGTACTATGCTAGACCTCTACATGTCTTCACCTGCAAACTAAAAACACGAGGAAAAACGCATGAGTGACAAAAGTTACCTAGTACACACTACAACGAAAAACAACGAAAAACAAAACTTTAATTGATTTTCTTTTAAATTCATTTCGCAAGCCATTTCCTCAAAACCTCACAAACTAGGCCCACACCGGCCAAAACCACAACTGGAGCTCTACTAGCCCAAAACCACAAGCAATGGCCAAAACCATACACGGTGAGTTGGGAAGCTCGACGCCAGACAACCAAACTCTGGCCACGCGCAGTCCACCAAGGAGCGACTACGGCGTTCTGTACTGCCACAGTGAAGCCACCCTGTGCAGGAGCGATCACCGTCCCACAATTCTCCCTACTTAGAGAACCCTCACAAAGCCAATCCCTCCTTGGGAAGGTTGTCCTGTCTCTCAGGACGCTACCAGCTATAGGGCACGTGTTCCACCAGCACTGGCCACCACAAGGTACGCCTCCTCACGGCATCCTCCACACACAGTGTTCAGGAGAAAATGTCATACCTCCACACCCAACAACACTCGAGCCTCAGTGCTCACAGCGACAACAAGAGTATCAAACCTCCCTGTCATACCACAAGACACCTCAACCCACGGACCACAACTCTAGCCTCGAAACGATATCCAAGGAGTCTCATACTTCAGAACCCGACATCCCTCAGCCTTGGGTATCTCCGCCCCCCGACCTCGACCAGGGTGTCATGCCCGACCACCCGAGAATGTCATCACATTCCCTGATCCCAACGACATGGTTTCATACCGTCTCGGCCCACACAAAGAAAACTAGGAAAAACCATTGTCCAAATCTGCCAACTCATTTCTTTGAAATTTATTTTCAAACCATTTTCATATATTTGAAAACTCTTCCAAAACCACAACAAAACAGTGCATCAGGTGTAACGAGGGACCACCATTGACGGCCCACAATCCCCACTAAGAGGGACAAAACAAACCAATCCAGAAAATCCTCAGAAATCAAATTTTACAAACATATTTGGGCCCAAATTTGGCATACTGAAAACAAGTTTGGTATGCCAAAAATCCCTGGCTTGGTAGGCCGATCTAGATAGGTCGATCGAATTAAGTCGACGGTCAACACTCAAGCCAAATTCGGTATATAGAAAGTGATTCAGTCGACCAAAATCTCCTTATTCAGACCATCCAAAATCGGACGACCAAATTTCGACCAGAGGACCCAATTTGATAGAGAAACGGCATATCGAAATGGTTCGGTATGCCGATTTTTGCGAAAAACAGAAAACAGCCCAAACCCTACAATCCGAAATCGTCCCAAATGGAACCTCCGATCAGACCTCCTAAACAAACACCAAAAATCTTGCATAAAACATAAGATGTAGACCCTCGAGTCTACTCCAAATCCCTACAAACAAAACCAAAATCCATTCACCATGCATCAAGATATAAAATCACAAAGGCATGAGGGTTGAAACGACCCAAAACTCAACCACCGACATAAATGCCCATAAATCCACCATAAATTCTAATAAAATCATAATAAATTCTAGGAATGTAAATTTACCTATATTCCATGTAATCCTATCAATTTCTACCAATTTCATGCTCTCTATTACATGGGTTTGAGATGCGTACCTGAAACAAACCCCGACGAATCCTCCAGCCAACTCCAACGACCACGACGTCCATGGGGCTTCCTACCTCAGAGACACAACTCCGGAGCTTCCCACGCCGCCACGAGCTGATGCACGCTACCGCACGACTCCGCCAACACGCGAGCACACCGAACAGAGGAAGGGGACACAAGGGAAGAGGGACAGGGGAGGGGGAGTGAAAGAGAGAAAGAGAGAGATGAGAAGGAGGAGGAGTGAGATGGAGGGAGGGAGGAAATGAGTGGAAGGAGAGGAAGGAGAAGGGAAGTGGCGTGCTCGGGACGGAGAGAAAAGCGCGGGGAAGAAGGGAGAAGCTTGGGTTGAGCATGGTGGAGAGTCCTGGCTTAAAAAGCCACGCAAAGAGAGTAGGTGGCCGCATGCATGCAACTAGTCAGCCACACACACACCCACATTCCCTCAGCTGCTAGCCTCGCAAACCACCGCACGAACCCAACAACCCACTACAACCAAGAGACCAACTACAAGTCTCCACAACCGGCCCACAAAATGGACCCCACACGGACCCCACCCTAGGCCCCACACGCACAGTGCCGCAATGCACAGTGCCAAACCACGCACCGCGACACTCAAATAGAAGCTGACCCATGAGGCCCAAGATCAAAAGCACAAAACCACACGATAGGCCTCGGAACAGTAACACCCGTCCAAGAATAAATTCATTAAATTGTAAAAGATTACAAAATGAATTTTACGGGTGTTACAAATAAATATTTTAATCAAGCAAAAGAACCAAAAAGAAAAATTAGTAAAAGAAGAATATTATTCATTTGATCAAGTATTAGAACGCCTTAAACTTGGTAAAACCATAGAAAGTCCTTCTACTCTTGAAGAACTAAAAAAAGATCAAAACAACATAAAATGAGAAATACAACAACTAAAGCAAAGAATAAAAATATTAGAATTAAAAGATGAATCCATTCTTGAAGAAAACTTTGACAATGGAGAATGGGACAATGCACAAAATCTTAATCATTTTCGAAAATTTTATGGCCATCATCTCTCAGGTCAAAAAGACTGTTGTAGACACCCCAATTTTGAAGTCACTTGGCAGCAGGCTTCCCCGAATGATGCTATGGTTGCGACCATCAAAACCCTGGCCCACTTAAGCCCACACAAGCTCAATCAAACCCACACTAGCCCACTCTGACCCAACTAAACTTGAAACCAAACAAATCAAATAAAATCCACCTAAAATCAAATCGATAAAACAAAAACCCGAATTCAAGTCAAAATGAAATAAAATCCACATAAATCCATTTAAAAAAGAATTAATCAAATGAAAACCCTAATTAAGTAAAATCTAATTAAATCCACTAAAAATCAAATAAAAACCCAAATTAAATAAAATCCAATTAAATCCACTTGAAATCCAAAAGACACCCCAAGTAATCAAGTGAAAACGCAAATTAAAGTCAAGATCCAATAAAAACCCTAATTAATTAAAATTCAAAATCCTAAATCAATCCAAAAACCATAAATTAAAAACATAAAACCTAATTAAAACACAAAAACCCTAAATTAAAAACATAAAACCCAATTAAAACACAAAAACCCTAAATTAAAAACATAAAACCAAATTAAAATTCAAAAATCCTAAATTAAAACCATAAACCCTAATTAAACCCGAATTCCAAATTGAAATCCAAAACCCTAAATCTAAAATGATTAAAATCATAAAAATAAAATAAAAACCCTAAAGTAATCAAAACCCTAATTAAACCTTAACCACAAATTTAATTAAAATCATAAAACATAAATAAAAAGCCTAAATTAAAATTCAAAACCCTAACTTAAAAAATTAAAGTCAAAACCCTAAAAATCCCAAAACAAAAAAACCAAAATTAATCAAAACCCAAATTACAAAATTAAGAAATTAAATTAAACCCACAAAATCCAATTAAAAATCTAAAATTAAAACCTTAAAAAACCCTAAAAATTTCCAAATAAAAACCAAAAGAAAAAGCAAAACAAAAAAACAAAACCCTAAGCCCATTAAGCCCATTAAGCCCAATACTGTGTAATTCAAAAATGCAATTTCAAACCTTATAAAAGTCAAAAATAATTCTGACGACCTTGATTTTCAGGCGAGGACTTCGGCGAGCAATCCCGAGAAATCCGAAGCAGATCTCAGCCTCCGTGATCTTTGGCCAGCCTCCTCCATCTCACACCCGATCCAACGACGCTCATCCACTGGAGGGAGGAAGATCCACGACGGAGGAAAGCCTCGCAGGAGTATAAAGCTCATCTCGCCGTCAAAAAAGCATCAGACCTTCAAGCCTCCGATCCACGAGCTCGAAGCCTTCCATCTAGCCAGTGCGAGTCTTCCTCCCTCGACCTACTGTCCAGAAGAAAAAACCCCACCTTCCAGAGCAAGCCCACCTTTTTTTTGCTCCCCGGAGTCCAGCCAAAGCATCGCCGAAGGAGCGCCGTCTAGCAGCCGGGAGCGACACGCCACTCAGGTAACCCTCTCTCCCCTCTGTTTCAGTTCAAAGCATGCCCCCTTAGGACCCCTTAGGCCTTTGGAACGTGCCACGGCAAAGCAATGCTCCTCGCACGCCTCGACCCACCCTCCGATGGTGGGTTCACTCTACCAGCGAGGCCTCAAGCCGCAGGGCTTCAGGCAAGGCCCCCAAGGGCCTCTCCTCTCTCCACCTCATCTGGTCTCCCTCCTCTATAGAGAAACCCCTCCGACGACCACGACCAACCTCGCCGTCGCCACAGTCAGCTGCATCCGCGTTTCGCCGTCGAGGATGCATCTGAGTGCTTCAGCCGCCCCCCGCTCCGTGCCATCGCTCTAGGGAGCATTGCCACCTTGCCACGAACTCCCCCGTGCTGCCACGCCACTGCCCGAACCACAGCAGCCACCCGACTACTCGTCGCTGCCATCACCACCGGTGTCGAGGTGGGTGGAACGCCTCAGACCACCCTGGGCCTCGTTGTTGCCTCCTAGAGCCTCGCCGTGGCGCCGTGATGCTTCCCAGACCTCCGCTTAGGCCTGTCCATCGCCGGAGCGCCACTATGCTGCATCGTCATCTTCTCCGTTGCCGTTTAGAGGACACCGCTGGAGCACGAGGTGGGGGGAGGCCTGAGGCCACCCCAGCCTTGCCCAACCACTCGGGGATCGTCGTCGTAGCCCTCCGGAGCTTCCATAGCCGCAGCACGCTTCCCTCCGCCGCTGGATCGTCGCTAAAGCCTCGCCAGAGAGATTGCCTGAGGGATAACGCCGACGATCCTCCGGCGATCTTCGAATAAACTTGTTTTAGGCGAGGCCCCTTTAGTTTAGGTTTATTTTTATTAAGTCCTTATTTTATTACATTTAAATCCTTTTTTATTGCATATGGGTCCAAACATTTGCATTTTAGTCCCTGTAGTTTTAAAACACTTTCTATTCTTTTATTTTCTCTGTGAATTTTGCATGTGACCCCCTGAATATTTTATTTTTTAATTCCTAACATATTAATGCATGTTTTTATCACATCTAGGTCTCTGGAACATGATTTCTTTACATTTAAGTCCTGAACATTTGCATTTATCCCCTATGGCTTTTTAAAATAAGTTTTCTCTGTGAAATTTGTATTCTAGACCCTAGAGATTTTAAAAATCACACTGAACATCATTAAAATTGTGTTTTTATCACATTTAAGTCCTGAACATTTGCATTTAGCTCCTGGAATCTTTTAAAATGATTTTTCTCTGGGAAATTAGCAATCTGAGCCCAAAAAGATTTAAAATCACACTGACTATTATTAAAATGGAATTTTCTTTACATTTTAGTCCAGGTCTTTTGCATTAAGCCCCTAGAACTTTAGAAAATGAGTTTTCCATGTGCATTTTGCATCCTAGACCTTAGGAAACTTCATGATTGCATTGACCAGTATAAAATCCCAATTTTTATCACCTTCAAGTCCAGAAATTTTGCATAAAAGTCCCTGGATTCACATCAAATCATTCCTGAGTATGCAATTTACATGTAGGCCCTTAGATTATTTCTAAATCCATCATTTAGGGTTTAAAATGTTTTCTTGCATGTTTTGGGATATTTTTCACTCATTGCATCTCATATTTTGCATTTAATCACAGATTCTGTTTAAAAATCATGTTTTCACTGAGGTTTGGTCTTTAGTATCACATTCTAGTCACATTTGCACTTATGTGTGAATTTTGCACTTTAGACCCTGACTTTTAAAGAAATCATCCAAGTGCAACTTTTACATCCCAGTGCGACATTGACATTGGACCCATCATCTGCATGCTAGGATAGATGTCATGAGCGTGTTTTTCATCCAGATTCTCATTCCTTTATTGTGTTTTCATCCATACATCATTTTGTTTATTTTCTCCTCCATGTTTTCTTGAAAATAACATCTTATGGACCTTTGACACACATTTTGACATAACTTAGGCCATGCATCACTCCCATGCAAGCATTTGTCACATCTGACCAGGGTAATGACCAAATTGCCCCTGTGTCTCCAATTCATGAACATGCATCTCAATTTTTGCACTCAGACTTGCATAATCCTTGTTTAAGTCATTCTTTACAGTTTTTGCATATTTAGGCACTTATCCATGCATTTCATATTATTTCTCCTCACATTTGTATCCCTATTTAGCGAGCCAGCATCATATGCCTTTTCTTTCGTGGATTTCTTTCTTCACTCCGCTTTCAGAGTTTATTATCCGATATCTGATTTGATTTACTTTGTTCCTACATCTCATGTTTTGATTTGATTTGGATTTCATCGTCCGAGAGCGTACACTAATTGACCGGAAGGCCCACATTGGCCCATTTGCGGGTTATTTCTTCCCTTTGATTTTCACAATTTTTTCCATGATTCCAAGGACGTAGGTTGACCCTACTTTTTATCCTTTTGACATCAATATGGTTTTCGAGGCGTTCTTTACAAAAACCTCATCATTTCATGTGATTTTCTGTGATTTTGCCGATTCATGTGGATTTCTTCGCAATTTTTGCACATCCATCCAGTCTTGTCATAGCATACATATTAGCATGATTAAAGTATGATCCAGGTTTAGCAAATATCCATTTAGCCTTTAGCAAGAAATTTAGACTGGAAAGACCGAGTTTCTCGGGCGTACGAGTGTGCCTAAGACCTTTTTCGTGTGTAATAGGAATCCTTACCCATCCTTTGGTTAGCAAACATCCAGCCTTCACATCTGCATCTCACGCATTCATTTTTTGTGGTTTTCCTCGTCTTTCCCTTAAAAGACTAGGTGGCGACTCCTTTTCTTTTTCTTTTATCCTATTCTGCGCCTTCACCATCTTGGCATGGCTGTGATCCCTTCCCTCTAGCGCGACTCCGCGCAGAACCCCTTGGTCTGCATGGTCACAGAACTAGCGACTCCGCTGGGGAAACCCCAGATTCCGACTTTCAGGTTAGTTTTCTTGCTCGCTTTGGCTTCGTATGTTGTTGTTTGCTTCGTTGGTGATTGTTTGTTTAGTTAGCAAGCTTTTTGCACTTTCTTTTATACATTTGCTCTATCACTACACACACATGCTATATATCTTGCCTTTTGATGTGATGGATGTTTTCCTTTTCACAATCATGATGCCGCGACACTTGTACATGCCATGACCATGCCTTTTGCGTGTTGTTTTCTTACTTGCTTGCCTGGTGTGTTTTCTTCCCCTTTTTTGCACTTGACATGCTTATGAGAGTAGAGACATGTTTGTTTCCCCCTTTTGGTTGAAATAAAACACACAAACTCAGAAAACAATTAATAAGGCAAAACTAGAGACCAAATCAAACCCCTCCTTGGTTAATAAAATGCAAGTAAAAAACACTAAAGCATATTGCATGATTGATCATATAGGGCATGCATTCTTCTCCCTTGAGTCCACCTACAGTCCGCGAAGGGCAATTCTGGTAATCCGTTCTATAGCTTTGGCGTAGGACGTGTTGCTAGTTTGTCCCCCTTGTCCGGGGTCTATCAGTGTTAGTAGAGGGTACAGCTCAATGCTACTGTAAGAGACGAGGCCACCAACACACCACTCGTTCACTGCCTGTGCTTTGGCTAGAATTTAGAGTGAGGACTTTACTATCTAGCCTAAGTCGGAGACCTATTTACCTATGCGTGATCCTGAAGTAGACAACCTTCTAGGAAACACTTAGCTGGTGAGAGAGAGCATGTTAGTTGCATCCATGTGCATGAATACCATTCACGCCACCATAACAAACTGCATTGTGTTGCAAGTTCTAACACCAGTAGTTTTCTCCACTTAGGTAGTAGAGCGAGAGTTCCTTAGCCACTGCTCGAGCATTCCTGCCTTGGCTCCTCCATTTGCGACACTTCGCTGCTGATCATCTTTTCCTGAGTTATTCGTCACTTAAACGATAGCTCGTCCTAGGATTCATCCCCTTATTTGCCACCTTAGCCCGGTTCTCACCCATTCCAGGTCAATTATGGTCCAGCGCACTAGCGAGTCTCTTTCCGCCGCTGCCACTCCGGAGGGCACTTCCTTTGCGGTCCCTCCTACCCTTGTTGTGTCGTCAGCTATTCCTTCTGTCCCCTTCGTGAATCACGGAGGTTCTGTCCCCTATCCTGTAGGACACCCACTGACTTTGACCAGTCTGGAGCCAGGCACTGAGTCTATCTCAGTGACCCTAGCTCGAGTTCCAGATGCATCACTGATGGCCTCACTTCCTTAGGGTTCCTTCTCTTTTGGCACTCTGCCCGCTGTGGCAACACCCCTTGCAGATTCCTTGCCTCCAGGGCAACCTGCCTCTGTCCCATCTGTAACTTCTAAACCTCTGACTGTGCTACCCCTTGCTATCCTCGAAGGGTCTCCTACCGCACAGGCAGAATATCTGCTGGCTCTCGCTCAGATGATCGAGAGCATGGCTTTTGCAATCCAGTCCACTGTAGATCCTAATATTCCTGAGGCTCCCCAGCAGCCTGCTCTGGTGTTCCAGGCATCGGCACCACCACCTCAGCCCACACCCCAGCTCCTCACTGCACCCACATTAGGTGTGACACCACATGCTCAGACACACCACATCACTACACAGCATTCAACTCTAGCATCTAGTGGTCAACCCTTAGGGTTGGCTGGAGTGCAACATCCTTAGAGCTTGCAGCCTAACGTCGTACCGCTACAGCTGCTGCTACTCCCGCACTCAGCACCCACTGCCACACAATTCTCTGTTCATCCTCCTTTTGCACACCATCAGGTCCAGGCACCTTCACCTCCACAATCACACGCAGCACTCTTGCACGAATATGCTGGCCATCATGCCGCAGCACCAGGTGGCATGATGGTGGATCCGGAGGAGCACTTAGGTGCGACCCGCACAGCATATGTGGCCCTTCCCCCTACTGCATCACCCTCATCAACAGCAGCTCCAAATACCCTCCATGCCAAGGTAGGTGACCTGGAGTGAGCACTTTGACAAGTGCGGGGAGGCGATCGCCAACCCTACGGATTTCCGAGACCTCTGTTATTTCCCAGAGGCGACACTCCCACTACAGTTCCAAATCTCATATTTCGAGAAGTATAACGGTAAGGGCTGCCCCATTTCATATCTTCAGGCATATTGCGGAGATCTCACTCAGCTTCAAGCAGACGAGAGGCTGCTAATCTGCCTCTTCTAAAAGAGTCTCACTGATCCGGCCCTCAAGTGGTTCATGTCACTTGACATGGGCTCAATTAAGACTTGGAACGACCTCTCGCAGGCGTTCATGGACCAATATGCCTTCAATCTCGACTTGGTCCCAAAGAGGGAGGACCTTGTCTCCACAAAACAAGAACCCCACTAGCCCGTTTGGGGAGTATGTCGGCCGCTAGTGCGTCCATGCATCGCAAGGATAGGCCCTCCGACGAGGAGTCTATCGAAATCATTATCCGAGAAGCGTAGCCTGATGTTGGGGCTCTGTTGAGCATTCAACCTGTCACCACCTTCCCATCACTGATTCGGGCAGGCGCGCGTGTAGAGAGCTCCCTCTGTAGTGGTAGCTTTCCTGCGCTCGCCGCTTTTGCTAAACAAGCCGCATCTTCGGATCACCAGGTGTAGACACCCCGATTTTGAGATGGTTCATAGATAAACTTTCTAGATGTTGCTTTGGATGTAGCACAATTAGAAATTTAGACAGGTAGGGGAGAGCACCAAGCTAGAGCACCAATTTAGAGCACCAATATGGAGCACCTAGCTGGAGCACCAAGCAGGAGCACATAAGTGGTGCACCTAGCTGGAGAACCAGGCTGGCGCACCAACCTGGCGCACAACCACTTCTCAGGCTGCTGGCTTTCCATCTCCCATGTCTATAACTTTCACCAGTGAATATGCCATGGAATCTACGCTAGGCTCATCGTTTACGAGGCTGCCTGCATTCCATAGGAGTTACCCTTGAGAATTCCTATAAAAAGGCCCTTATAGGCAACCATTGGGGAGAGGTTAGAAGGATCCAAGAGAGATTTCTACGGTGTGTCGACAAGAAGGAGGCAGATACCTTGATGCTTCAGATCCACATCGAGACTTGTGGCCCCCACATGAATGGAATACTGCTAGCCAAGAAGATCATGTTGCATTGCTACTTTTGGTCAACTATGGAGGCAGATTGCTGTCGTTTTGTGCGTAGATGCCACAACTGTCAGGTCCATGGGAACTTCATACTTGCTCCCCCTCAGCAGCTGCACAGCATGTCTTCAGCGTGGCCTTTCTCTACTTGGGGAATAGATGTCATCGAAGCTATCCATCCGGTATCATCCAATGGCCACAGATATATCCTAGTGACGATATATTACTTAACTGAATGGGTAGAAGGGGCCTCCTACAAAGCTGTCACAGCTGTAGCCACAGAAAAGTTCATTAAGAACAATATCATAGCCTGATACGGGATGCCACACTCCATCATCTCAGACAACGGCAAGAATTTCATAGCTCAGAGATTGGAGGACTATCTGCAAAGCCTCAAGATCAAACATCACAGATTTTTCCCGTACCGCCCACAGATGAACGGTGTCGTAGAGTCAGCAAATAAGAACTTAATCAAGATCCTGAAGAAGAGTGCCGAGACACATAAGGATTGACACGAAAAGCTCCCCTATGCACTATGGGCCTACAGGACTTCAATCCGGACCTCAATAGGAGCGACACCTTACCCATTGGTGTACGGCATGGAAGTTGTCCTACCAGTTAAAGTAGAGATCCCATCACTCAGAATCTTGAGAGAAGCTGAGCTAGAAGAAGTCGAATGGGTCGAGGACCGATGCATCCAACTGAATTTGATCGACGAACGTAGACTACACGCCATGTACAATGCTTGCTGCTACTAAGCGAGAATGGCCAGATCATATCAGAAAAGGGTCCAACCTAGGAGCTTCGCACCCGACACCCTTACATCTCCCAGACGGTCGAGGTAAATTCCGACTTAACTGACATGGTCCTTACATCATCAAATGAGTCTAATCAAGAGGCGCAGCAATCCTCGAATACATGGACATCGTCGAGCTACCTGAGCCATTCAACACATGTTATCTTAAGAAGTACTACAAATGAGTGAAAGACGTGTAACCTTGCCTTGCAAAGTATCCTTTTGCGCATCATGCATCATCTATTACTCCATCATGCATGCATATTTCTAAATAAATGGCGATCCAAGTGCATTTAATCCATAGCATTTGCCTTTTTATTTTCATGTGCATCAGTAACTTAAGCACGTCAATAACTACATCCATCTATGCATAAAGCATCAGTATCACATCTCGATGACGAGAACCGGAATAGCTAGCCTACTTGAGAAGGGTATACACTTCGGCAATTGTCACTACCATGACATTCTAGCGAGCGAGGGAGCCATCACCCAACCATGGTTAGGCGAAGTGTCCAAACTCCCATAGGGACTTACACATCCAGAGGGAAATAAAATATTAGGAGTAAGCATGTGTGTGAGCGAAAATAGAAAAATAAAAATATCCACAATGGCATAAAAAAAATAAGAAGACAGAAGCTAGCCCTAACAGAGAGAGACAAGTAGGCCACTTTATCCCTATCACTTACTTTGGGGAGGAGTCGAAGCAAGCATCCCAAAGATTCAAGCGACCAAAGGGACTAGCCACCCCTTACATATAATCCCAGCAGCCCCCTCCAAACCCGAATGCCCATTACCCTCAAGACAGGGTTAGAGCGAGCCTACGAACCTAAGAGGGAGAAAAGAAATAAGCCAAAAGCCAAAAAAGTATGTCTAAATCCCCAAGAGTTTGGTATGGAGCCTAACCTACAGAATCATCCATCCCATAGAGCCACCAACAGCCTAGAAGTCCGGGTAGTGTCTTGTGAACCGAGGTCTTCTTTGCTTCTCATAGCAGGCAAGATTAGCATTCCAAATTCATTCTGAGGAATGACACAACACAACACCATCATCCTTGCATGCATTATTATTTGTCCACTTTGCAAGGTCCCGCTGGGTCCCAAACCAGGGGCATGTCAGCTACTCTTCAGCCGAAGATCTGGCAGAGGATACCGTACACCAGGGGCATGTCAGCGGCCTTTGTGGTGATAACCTTCCCTGTCAACCAAGGGTATGTCAATTGCCCTGTTGGTTGACCCTTCTTGGGACAGTATCTTCGTCCGGAACATGTTGTCTCCTCCATAGCTTGAGCACAGAAACGAGGACAACAATAGCCATGGGCCTTTGAGATCAAAGCAATGTTAGAATATCCGTACTCCCTTGATCAGCAGGCGAGAACACAATCGACAGTCTAGTGTCAAAGTCAAGCTATTAAGAAGTCAGCCAATTACACAACAGTGAACCTAGAGAGAGGTCAGAAACCATCCAACAAGTTTGTCTTCTTCAAGGAGGAAACAATGCCTTTGTGAAATCCTTATCTAGCCAAGCTCCTTGCATCAATGCAAAATACGAGCAATAGTTTATCCAGATCAACCATCATCAAGTGAACAAACAGAGCAGTCACACAGCGAAGCAAGCGAGCTACAGATAAGAACAAATCTCTTGGCTAGCAAGCAAGCTGCACATAGCCCTTTGTCCGTTTTCTCATGACTCCTTTAAGTCCAGAAGAGTTCCAAGTCACTGATTCCTGGTCCCCCCAGGAACAACCTTTCATTTTCTCGTGACTCCTTTAAGTCCGGAGGAGTTCCGAGTCGCTTATTCCTAGTCCCCCTAGGAACAACCTTTCCTTCTCTCGTAACTCCTTTAAGTCCAGAGGAGTTCCGAGTCGCTGATTCCTGGTCCCCAGGAACAGCATTTATCCCTTTTCTCGTGACTCCTTTAAGTCCAAAGGAGTTCCGAGTCGCTGATTCCTGGTCCCCCAGGAACGACCTTTTGTCCTTTTCTCACGACTCCTTTAAGTCCATAGGAGTTCCGAGTCGCAGATTCCTGGTCCCCCAGGAACGGCCTTTTGTCCTTTTCTCGCGACTCCTCTAAGTCCGGAGGAGTTCCGAGTCGCTGATTCCTGGTTCCCTAGGAGCAACATTTGTCCCTTTTCTCGTGACTCCTTTAAATCTAGAGGAGATCTGAGTCGCTTATTCCTGGTCCCCCAGGAGCAGCCTTTGTCCCTTTCTCTTGACTTCTATAAGTCCGGAAGATATCCGAGTCGCTGATTCCTGGTGTAGACACCCCAATTTCCTAATTTTGCAGGATAGGGATGTGGTGGCTGAGCTCTAACTTAACCAAGGCCATTTAATTCATGGAGACCCAATTGGGCTCATGAAGGCCCACTTAGGCCCATTAAACCCTAGTTGAGTTCATGAAAGCCCACTTAGGCCCGTTAAGCCCTAATTGAGCTCACTTGGGCCCATCAAACTTAATTAGGCCCATCTAACCCTTTTAAAACTCTTTAACTTGTTTTGGGCCCCATTAAACCCATTTGGGCCCATAGGAGTCCACAAGGCCCATTAAGTCCAATTAGGGCCATAGAGGCCTGCAATGGCTCAACCCACATCTTCTCATATTTGAACTTCTTCCAAAATCAGACTCATTTATCCCACTTCATCTAGTTTTAAACCCAATATCACATTTATTTCTTTTTTCCTTCATTAACCTAAGTTCTCTACCCAAATAATCAAATTATTTCACTCTCCTTCCTCACTAAATCCCTTCCTTCTCCACGAACCAGCTACTGAGCTCGCTGAATTCATCAATCCAGCAGCCCACCCTCTTTAGCCTGTTGATCCAGCAAGCCACACAGCAGCCAGCCATCAGATCAGTTGCCGGAGGAGCTTGGGTCACCGTAGATCACTGTCGGCGAGTAGGGGAGAGGATGGAGCACAGAGGGGACAACCGTTAGTGTTTGTTAGCTCATCACGACTTCAATTAGGAAGTTGGAGTGCTGGTTGTTAATTCTGTTAGGGAATGGGAGTTCTGTTACGATGGGTCATCGTTCTCCGTTCGCCTATAAAAGGGGAGGAAGGGCCAGCGATTTAGGGACTTTTTCCACCGCGAGAGGAGCAGAGAGCCAGCGATTCCAGGACTTTTCCCACGACGAGAGGGAGAGAATTCTGAGCGGAGAGCATGAAGCAGAGGAGAAGAGAGCCAGTGTCGTTCCTAGAGCTCCAACGACACGTCTCCAACCAGGTACACATCCCCGATCACTCTAATCGTTTGAATTCTAGATTTCTAGGCTCTCTTTCTCTTCCCGGAGTGTTTCCAAGGGATCTAGAGTGATCCCTTGGCTAACGAAGCTCCTCTGTGCCCCGCCGTCGTCGTTTTCCAGCAACAAAGGTGGCGGGGCAATCCATGAGGCTTCCTAGACCCCCGAGCCTCCTATCTTCCTCCTCTGGTCTTCCCGGAGCTCGCTCGCCTTGTGGATCACCGCTCCGCCACTCCAGAAGCCTCACACGATATCGCCGGAGAGGACGCTTCACAGTTGCTGTCGCCGGAGAAGAAGGCCTCTGTCTGAGCCTACTAGCCGCTCCGAGCCTCGCTGCCGTGATCCAGCCCCGCGGAGACCTTCCTCTGGCCTCACGCGATCATCCCGCAGCCACCAGGACTTTCCTCCACCTCTGGATAGCCCCCGCAGCCTAGCTCACCGGAGTTTTCAGCGTCGACGGTGAGGGAGATCGGAAGGAACATCTGCGTGCGTCTCACTCGCTTCCATGCCCTCAGAAGCCTCCCGCTCCTCCTCCTCAACCTTCCAGAAGCCTCAGAATGCAGCGCCGTCGCCTCGAAAGCCTCCAGCCGCCGCAGATGTGTCGCCAATGTAGCCCCGACGGCGAGGGGTGGGTGGCCCACTCCAGCTGTTGTGCCTTTGATCCAATCCATTGGATCTCTCTCGATGCCTCTTTTCTTGCTTCTCGTGGAGTCTGATCTTGGATCAGACCACAGAAGGCCTTGTTTGCCCCCTCCGGTGGTCGACGGTGGCGAGCTCCGTCGCCAACGACCGTCGTTTCTTTTTTCATTTAAAAAACATTTTAAAACATTTTATTTGAATAAATCCGGAGTTTATGTTTTTCTTGCAAATGGGTCCTTCTGGAATTACTTTTGGGTCCTTTTATTACATCTAGGTCCTTCTGTCATTTTTTCAAAAATCATTTAAATAAAACTTTAACAAAAACCCCTCAGTTAATTTTTAAGTGCTTTGCTCTAGGAAAATTGCATTAAAGACCCTGTAAGTTTTCTAAAAACATTCTGAAAGTTCTTTTTTCAGTAACATTTGCATCTAGACCCTTGCACTTTCTTGAAACTTTTCTAGAAGTTCATTTTTGCTGTGAAAATTGCATCTAGACCCCTACACTTTTCAGAAACTTCCTAGAGTGCACATTTTTGTGGTTTAATTGCATAAAAACCCCTGAACATGTTTAAAAACTTTCCTAAAGCTTGTTTTCTTGGGTAAATTGCATTTTAAACCACATATTCTACTGGAACTCTTCTGAACGCTTTATTTCTCAGTTAAAATTACATTTTGGCCCCTGTTTTCTTCAGAATGTTTCATGAATGCTTTGTTTTCTGGGCTTTTTGCAGTTTAGCCCCTATGCTTTATCATAATTACTCTTATTATTTGTTTTCATAGGTAAAATGACTGTTTTGCCCCTGAAACTTTCTAAAATCCTTCTGAATCATTTTTCTGGCATTTTTAACCTGATTTTCTGCAGAATTGATTTAAATGCATGCATTAGTGGGTAAAATGCATTTTAGCCCCTAGAGAACTTCACTTTTACTAGGGATGCACATTTGACTACAGAATTCTTCATACATGCATGGATGTGTTTTCCTATGTATTCTCGCTGATTTGGGCTTCTGAATGTCAGTTTCCCTCGGATTTGGGTTTTTTGCACAAAACCCCCTAGAATTTTCGGATTTGCACTCACACTTGCATTTTGCATAATTTTCACATCTTTTTGCACGGTTTTTTTCGTCTTTTCATCCTTGCTAGGTGCACGTTTTTCTAGCTTTGTTTCGAGCTTTGTTTTCTCCTCGTTTTCCTCGATTTTCCGCGATTTTCACTTGCTTTGGTTTTTCATCGCCCGAGGGCGTACAGTAAAAGGCTTGCAAAGCCGACATGGTCCCGAAACAAGGATTCACACTTGCGTTTTCCGAGATTTTCACGATTTTCCTCATCGCCCAAGGGCGTACAGTAAAGCGGCATTAACAATGCCTACATTCGACCATCGGATTAACTTTTTCCTTTGATTTCTTTTTCTTTTCTTTAATTTTGGCATGTTTCCAATCATTCCATGCACGAGCATATAGAATAAGCAAGCATACACTCTAGCAGACCATTGACAATAGGAAACCTAGAAAGACCGAGTTTTCTCGGGCACATGGGGGTGCCTAACCCCTTCCCCATGCGTAACCAGAATCCTTACCTTTTCTCTGGCCCGCATTCACTTCAGCCTTATCCATTAAGCACAGATCACACATGCATCTTGCATTTCATCATCTTTCTTGATTTTTCTCGTATTTTCCTGGTTTTCCTCGTCTTTCCATTAAAAGACTAAGTGGCGACTCCTGTTTTATTTGTTTTGCCGTGATTTTGCCGATCCTCGTGTACTTGGTCTTTCGAATCAAGTATCGAGGCTGTCGCCGGCATGGTCACACCTGGTCCCCCAGGAACAGCCTTTGTCCCTTTGCTTGTGACTCCTTTAAGTCCGGAGGAGATCCAAGTCGCTGATTTCTGGCTCCTAGGAACAACCTTTATCCCTTTCTCGTGACTCCTTTAAGTCTAGAGGAGTTCCGAGTCGTTGATTCCTGGTCCCCCAGGAATGGCCTTTTATCCTTTTCTCGCGTCTCCTTTATGCCCGGAGGAGTTCCAAGTCGCTGATTCCTGGTCCCCTAGGAACAACCTTTATTCCGTTTCTCGTTACTCCTTTAAGTCCGAAGGAAATCCGAGTCGTCGATTCCTGGTCCCTCAGGAACAACCTTTATTCCTTTTCTCGTGACTCCTTTAAGTCCGGAGGAGTTTCGAGTTGTTGATTCCTACTCCCTTAGGAACAACCATCTATCACTTTTCTCGCGACTCCTTTAAGTCCGGAGGAGTTCCGAGTCACTGATTCCTGGTCCTCTAGGAATAGCCCTTTATCCCTTTCCTCGTGACTCATTTAAGTTCGGAGGAGTTCCGAGTCGTTGATTCCTGATTCCCAAGGAACAGCCCTTTATCCCTTTCCTCGTGACTCCTTTAAGTCCAGTGGAGTTTTGAGTCGCTGATTCCTGGTCCCCTAGGAACAACCTTTAGCCCTTATCCTTCTGCTCGTGACCTTTAAGTCCGGAGGAGTTCCAAGTCGCTGATTCCTGGTTCCTAGGAACAGCCTTTATCCCTTTTCTCGTGACTCCTTTAAGTCTGGAGGAGTTCCGAGTCGTTGATTCCTGGTCCTCTAGGAACAACCCTTTCCCTTTTTTTGTAACTCCTTTAAGTTCAGAGGAGTTCCAAGTCGCTGATTCCTGGTCCCTTAAGAACAACCTTTATCCCTTTCCTTGTGACTCCTTTAAGTCCAGAGGAGATCCGAGTCGCTGATTCCTGATTCCCTAGGAACAACCCTTTACTAGAGTTGTCAGAATTGATGTGTAGCTTATCTATTATATTGTCTATTTCCTCTTTATTAAATTCTTTTGATTCCAAAAACAACACATTAATTTTCCTTTTAGTGTTTCTTTTAAAACAGTTATTGGCATAATGCCCTCTTTTGTTACATTTATAACATATTAGGGATTTTTTAGTATATCCTTTTGTTTTAGTTTTGTTTCTAAATTTCTTAGTTTGATCTTTATGATATCATTTCTTGTTTTCTTTGTTTCCTTTAAAATTTTTCTCTTTACTTCCTTTAGTTCGTTTTGGTGTTAGTCTAAGGTTATCTACTCCAAATTGGTGTAGAAGTTACCTAATTTTTTTCTTCCTAACAACCTTTGTTTTTTTAACTATCTTTTAAGTTTTAAGTCATTACATAAAGCCCATCCTATTTGATAAATTGTTTGCGTTAATTCCTCATAAGAAATTTGATCAAAGGGAAGAGTATTATTATAGTGTTGTCGTAAGGTTTCCCTAACCTTTTTAGTAAATAGGGAAGGTAATCCAGAAACAAACTTTTCTTTCCAAATAGTATTATTACAGTCATTCAACTGAAATACTCTTGACATGGGACACCTAGGCCTGATTATCTATTTTTAATTATAAACCATGTAATTAATTGTAATATTGTACAAATGGTTTATTAATGGATAATCTATTATTTCTTCTGTATGTGAGGATTTGGTTGGCTTTCTATGCACCTGTTTGTGTTGTGGGACCAATATGGAGTCCGATTTGAGAATGCACAGTCGTCTCAGTTAGCGTGTCCATCTTTTTCCCTTTTCTTTCTTTCTTTTTCTCCCTCTCTCCCTCACGAGTTCTCATCTCCTTCGTCTTTTTTCTTCTTCTTCTCACCACCTGTGCCACTACAAAGGGGAACCTGTGCCACCCCATCTCCTCCAAAGCGAGGGTGATGCGATGGGAGGCCGATGCGATGCGGGAGGAAGAGGGGATAAAGAGGAAGGAGGAAATGGAAGGGAAGCCAAGCCAATAGAGAGAAGAGGGAGAGGAAGTACAGTGCGTGAACCAGAGGAAGGGGTGAGTCTCGTCCACGTGGATCGCCAGTGGAAGAAGCTTCACTAGGGCATAGGGAGGTCTGCCGGAGTGCGAGGGAAGTCATTAGAGTGCTGTTTGAGGTACGCGACCCATTTTCCTCTCTTGTCATGTGTTTTTAGTTGAATAAGTATGATGCATGTAAAATCTCAAAAAAATAGTAGAATGGATGAAAATGTGATGGATAGCATGAATATGTAGAGATTATGCGCTTCGGATGAAATTTTGTAGATTTACATGAATTTTAGGTGTGCATTCTACAGTAATTAAAAAACAAACTCCATGCCTTTATGATTTTCACATGGCTTGCATGGTGAATGGAATGAAGAATGGTATGAAGGGTTTTATAGTAAACTCAAGGGTCTATACTCTATAATTTATTCATATTTTATGATGCATGTTTGAGGGGTCCGCTAGAGATCTCCATTCTCGGCGAACATTTGGTTCGTGAGTAAGGGAAATGCTCTGGTCATTGGAGATTTGGCATGCCGAACTGTGTTCGGTATACTGAATCCTTGTTAGTTCACAGCCAAGTCCTTGGTTTGGTATACTGAAAACCTTCAGTCAGCCGAAACAGAATCTGGATTTCAGTCTGTCGATTTTGCCCTGGCCTGAACAAATAAATGTAAATAGAAAATGAAGATAAATGGCTTTAAATGGGTAATGAAGATATGTAATGGTGTTTTCCCCATGTAAATGACATAGAGGAATGTGGAATCCAAATAAGTAAATTTGGAAATGGTTTTGGAGGCTTGAAGTCCTAAAAATGAATAAAAGATGATTAAATGTGTGATTTTTGGGCATGAGACCTAAGTTATAGTTTAAAAGCATGCTTTTTCAAGAATTTGAGTGAGACCTCAGTAAAGGGTCATGTGTTGCATAAAAAAGATTCCTACAACAAAAAGATGAGAAGAATACATGACAAGAATACATCTTTATACCATTTAAAATCTATTAATGTAGTACATCTTAAATTCATTAATTGTTCCCTATTTTTCTCAAATGTATTATTATTGTCTCCAATAAAATGTTTATAAATATTAATTATTAAGGTATAAATCATATTGGGGATATTTTCACCATTTTCAACCTTTATAGGTCTCCTAGAGTCATCATTTTTTACAACTGTTTGAATTTTTTTTTCTGTCTAAAGCTATGAGATAATGATCCCATTAGCCCTGTAGTTGCTCTGAAAAAGAAGCAACTATAGCTTGGACAATTCCTAATTTAGAATTGTTGTGTGTTTAACAGGCGATGGCATAAATAAGCATTTGATACAATATTTGATGTATTTGATATTCATTGAAACCATTTAGGTTCCATTCAACTAATGATCGTCCATCAAAGTGATCTTTAACTAGAAGATCATCTCAAATTAAATATCAACCAATGTTGACCTAGAGTAATATGTTTTTGAGGTGGAATAACATAAAATAAGCATTATCAAATGCTACCTAAGACATAAAATTTTCAACTTTTATTCTACATTTGTTTCCTATAGCTATCGCTTGTTGCTAGACTTTGTGATACATCTAACGATGGATACTTTGGAGTCCACAACAATCAACAATGTAATAAGTGTATTTTTCGTTATTGCTCTAATCCACCGTATTTGAGCAAGTTTTGCCCATTTCAACGAGTCCTTCTCAATGTGAAGGAGGGAACCTTGTAGAATGGGGATTTTTTGGTGAGTAGAAATAAAATGGAAAGGCCAATGTGAATAACTATGAAAGAAGGTAGTAAAGTGTCACGGTAAGTAGTAACATGAAATAACGTAAAAATTAGAGGTAATATTAAGTAATTTTATTTTAAAGCTGGAAGTAAAAGTCAGGTGCACCTTAGCGATAGTCTGGGGTAGACATGGAAATTGGACTGGGTGAGGCCAGTTCGGGTCCGAAAATAAAAAACATGGGTCAGGCAGGGCCAAGCTCGTCGTGGGCCGTGGACCGTGCCGGGCCTAAGGGTCAGGCCTGCAAAGGCTCGTTAAGTAGGCCCATTTTGGCCCGAAAAAACTGCTTAGACCGGACCGGTCCGCTAAAAAAACAAAAAAACGTTTAAAAAAACAAAAACAGGGCCGGACTCAACAGCTTGGCCTGTAAATAAAACCAAAATAAAAAAATAGAAGCCCGACCTGTTAAAAAGTTTTAAAAA
>JAMKQA010017010.1:0-13618 GCA_024699735.1 Posidonia australis
AGAATGGCTGAAGAGGATATGGAGAAGACATCCTTCATCACTCCATGGGGAGTCTTCTGTTACAGAGTAATGCCATTTGGGTTGAAGAATGCAGGTGCGACATATCAAAGGGCTATGACAGCTTTGTTCCACGACCTCATGCATCAAGAGGTTGAAGTATATGTGGACGACATGATTGCTAAATCCAAAGAGCCCGAGGACCATCTCACATGTCTAAGAAAACTATTTGAGCGCCTACGAAATATAAGCTCCGTTTGAACCCCAACAAATGTGTATTTGGGGGTATCCTCTGGAAAATTGCTAGGCTATATTATCAGTCAGAGGAGAATTGAAGTGGACCCTCACAAAGCCAGGGCTATCATTGACATGCCTCCCCCGACCATTGAAAAGGAAATTCGTGGTTTATTAGGCAGGCTGCAATATATCAGCAGATTCATTGCACAGCTTACGCCTATATGCGAGCCCATATTCAAGCTGCTAAGGAAAAATGCTCAGACTTCTTGGAATGAGGAGTGTCAAGCTGCCTTTGACAAATAAAACAGCTACTGGTAAAGCCTCCAGTTTTAGTTCCTCCCGCGCCAGGGCGTCCTTTGTTACTATATCTCTCTACCACGCAACATTCTATGGGCGTAGTCCTAGGCCAGCATGACGAATCTGGGCAAAGGAGAGGGCTATTTACTACCTCAGCAAAAAGTTCAATGACTGCGAGGTTAAATACAGCCCGATAGAGAAAGTCTGCTTATCCCTAGTGTGGGCCACACAACGCCTCCGGCATTATCTGATGGCATATCCAGTTCTCTTGTTGTGTCGGCTTGACCCAATCAAATACCTGTTCCAGAAGCCAGCCATGGTGGGCAGATGTGTTAAATGACAGGTGATATTATCCCAATACGATATCACCTTTGTCACACAAAAGTCTATGAAAGGACAAGCTAGGGCGGATCACTTGGTCGACTTACCTTTGCCGGAATATTAGCCTTTGCAGACCCAGTTCCCAGATGAGGATATATTGTTTGCAATGGGTGACGAGGAACTAGAGGGGCCTCAGAATGAGCATCAATGGTGTCTGTATTTTGACGGTGCAGTCAACAAGCGAGGAAGAGGCATCGGTGCAGTTTTAGCAACGCCACAAGGACAGCTTATTCCCTTTGCAAGGAAGCTGACATTTGAATGCACCAATAATGAAGCCGAATATGAGGCTTGCATCTTAGGCTTACAGATAGCAAGGGATCAAGGCGCCCAAGAGCTCCATGTATTTGGTGATGCCATGCTGGTTATCTCACACGTCAATGGTGACTGGAGGACAAAAGACCAGAAGCTTGTTTTATACCATGAACACCTGCTGAAATTGACTAAAGAATTTGAAGATGTCAAGTTTTCCTTCATGAAGCGAGCCAAGAACGCATATGCAGACACCTTGGCAACCTTGGCATCATGGTTATCACTCCCAGAGGCACAAGCTATAGACATTTCAGTCACATGCATTGAACAGCCGGCACATTGTATGCATATCTAAGAGGCGCCGTCATCTGTTGAACCGCCTTGGTATAGCGATATTAAAGCATTTTTGGAGTCCGGTGATTTCCCTCCAGGCATTTCCGCGTCAGATAAGAAGACCCTGACACGGTTGGCATCCAAATATGTGCTCGGGGCCGGGCAGCTATACAGAAGGTCTTATAACCAGATGCTCCTCAGGTGCGTAGACAAAAAGGAGGCAGATGAGTTAATGTTGAAAGTCCATACAGGCACCTGCGGCCCACATATGAATGGGGTTCTCCTAGCCAAGAAAATCATGCTACAAGGGTATTTCTGGTCCACCATGGAAACGGACTGCTGTCATTTTGTCAGAAGATGCCACAACTGCTAGATACACGGCAATTTTATACATGCTCCCCCACAGCAATTGCATAGCATGTCGTCACCATGGCCGTTCTCTACTTGAGGAAATGATGTTATTGGGGCCATTCATCCTGCAGCATCCAATGGGCACCGTTTTATTCTGGTAGCCATTGATTATTTTACAAAGTGGGTCGAGGCGGCGTCCTACAAAACAGTCACAGAGAAGTTCATCAAAAACAATATTGTCGCCAGGTACGGGGTACCATTTGCTATCATTTCAGACAATGGGACTAATTTTATAGCAAAGAGAGTTGAGGATTTCCTCCAGAGTTGCAAGATCATACATCACAGATCCTCCCCCTATCGACCTCAGATGAATGGGGCAGTAGAGTCAGCTAACAAGAATCTGGTGAAGATCTTGAAGAAAATGGCCGAGACTCATAAAGATTGGCACGAGAAGCTGCCTTACGCATTATGGACTTATAGAACATCTGTCCGGACATCCACAGGAGCAACACCTTACTCTTTGGTGTATGGTATGGAAGCAGTCCTTCCCTTCGAAGTCGAGATTCCATCATTAAGAATCTTGAAGGAGGCGGAATTAGAGGAGGCTGAGTGGGTACAGGACCGCAATGTTCAACTAGACCTAATTGATGAGCATAGGTTGCAAGCCCTGCATCATGCCCAATGCTACCAAAAGAGAATGGCCCGAGCATATCAAAAGAAAGTCCGTCTGAGACACTTTGAGCCAGGAGACTTGGTCCTGCGTGTCATTCATTTGCTAGATACATGGGGAAAATTTAGGCCCAACTGGCACAGACCTTTTGTGGTCAAGGAGGCCCTATTAGGGGGTGCAGTCATTCTTGAGGGCATGGACCATGTAGAGCAATCAGAGCCTGTTAATGCCTCCTATTTAAAGGAGTACTATCAATGACTCTTAGTCGATCCTAATGCCTTGCACCGTGAGTCATGCATCATTGCACAGCATAAATAATCCTCTGCATCTTTTTCCTTTTTGCATAGCATCATCATTGCCCAATGAGGAAAATTGGGAGCCTGCCTGCGTAGGATGTGTCAAGTCCTCCTCACGTGCTACTACCCTAGAAGCTTAGCATGTGAGAGAGAGATTTCAGAGGAATGGGCTAAATGTACAAATTCCCATGGGACCTATATCTCAAGAGGGAGTAAAAATGCTAGGTCTAGAAAGAGTGAGCAGTAAAGAAAAAAAATACACAAGACCTTGGAGCACAAAAGAAATAAGAAGAGAGAAGTAGTAGATAGAAGCTGAGCTCCACTAAGAGAGGCATGTGAACAACCTTACTCCTACCATCTAGCTTGGAGAGGAGTTGAAGCATGCACTTATTAAGCCCAAATGATCAAAGGGACTAGCCACCCCTTCAGCACAAGGGAAATAGCAGCCACCCCCTCAGCATAAGTGTTTATTACCTTCAAGTAGGAGTAGGGTCAGTTAGCATGCCTATGAGGGAGAAAAGGAAAATGAATCCTCAAAAGAGCAGATATAGGACCCCAAGACTTTGGCATGAGGCCCATAAATCTGAAGGAGAGCCACAAATAAACCTAAGTGCCTAAGTTAGTATCACATGAGTCGAGGACAGTGTCATCTCTTATAGCAGGCAAAACAGGCTTCCTTGGCGCTGAGGGCACCAATATATCAATTAAACATTTCTTTGCATTTTTGTTTGCATTTCGACCAGGGGCATGTCAGCTGCCTTATGGGTCGTGTAAGCATTTGTCTAGGGCGCATTTTACTCAAGCATATTTACATTTCGTTCGCATTTCGACCAGGGGCATGTCAGCTTCCTTATAAGTCGTATAAACATTTAGCTAGGGTACATTTTTAGTTAAGCATAATTGCATTTACTTTGCAAGGCATTTTGTTCATATTTCGACCAGGGGCATGTCAGCTGCCTTATGAGTCGTGGTTTGGGCAAGCAAGCATTCGGCCAAGGGTGTGATAGTCACTTCTTAAAAATGGAGGGATTTGAAATCGGAGACATGCCAATTAAATTGATTCGGATTAGCAGATATAGACTTGCAAGAACCAGAATAAGCAATGCAAAGCAACATCAATTTTATTATGCCCTATCATGAATACAAATACCACTAATCAGTTCGGGGCCTCTTTGAACTGCTAGCCTCCATGAAATTGGTGCCACTAGGTGGAATCTCGCTCAAGGGCCACGTCTCCCTTATCTCAGCCTCATACCCTACTGTACAGCCAGAGCCTTTGATGATGGCAAGGCTGGAAGACTTGATACCAGCACTCATTCGTCGGGCCAACTCAGCAGTAGACGCATTGGAGCCTACAACATGCTTTTTTAATCCGTCAGGGCAGGGGCTTTGCTCAATGGAGTCTTGGCAAAAGCCGAATTGGCGAAGGACTCGGACAGGGTGATATTCCACGCCATCAGAGAATCCAGGGAGGACCACGAGTCGCATGTCTGTGGCGTTAAAGAAGGCAGTAAAGTTCTGGGATGCAGAGAATATGATGCACCATGTCACAGAATCCGCATCATGATTCCGCAGTTTGTCGCACAGCTCATGCACCCCCGGGAGCGACCTTGAATGATGAGTGCGGCTATAGGCTTCAAAAGCGGAAGGCCGAGGGCGCTGAATTTTCACTCCCATATGGGCGGCAAACCAAACCTGACAAAAATGGAGCCATGGTTAATGAAAGTACAGTAATATATTATTAAATATTGTCAATGATCTGCTTACCTGCACCAGGGCGCCACATCCATAGAAGTGGCGGGAGCGACTCAACGCCCGGTCCAAGCCGACGTAGGTTTCGGCAAGAAAGATAGGGGCCAAGTCGATCTGACGAACAACTACCGCCCAGGCTATTTCTGCCACCTCAATAGCCACAGTTGTCCGGCCATGGCTAAAGACCAGCTCCCCAAGAAAACGCAGCACAAAGCAGTACAGCCATAAAGTACCCATTGAGGAGCGAGAACCAATGATTGAATCGAAGTAATCCAGGCGCACCATGGGTGTAGGACCATCTCTACAGATGAGTTTCTCCTCACAAACCTCTTTGGCAATACACATGAGTCGGCTCACGACGTGTACATAACTAGCATGGCAGTAAAACACTGGTGAGGACATGAATGGGGACAGGCCACAGATTCGCCTGACTTCCTCCAGAGTAAGAGTCATCTCCACTTTCCCAAAGTGGAAAACATGCAGGGCTGATTTCCAAAATCGAGCCATGGCACATAGCAAATGCCAGTTAACCTCCACTTTGGCTATACTCAGGAGGGAGGAAGAAATACCCCAAATCCGAAGTTGCTTCCCGTCATCGGCTGTCAAAGCGTCAATCCAGCCAAGCAAGGCGTCCGAGCAGTGCCTGGGGGTCACCATGGTGGGATAGCTCTGCAGGCACAGATTTGAACCAAATATGGCAATAAAAGGCGGAACTTGACATAAGTAGGGGACAAGCATAGCAATCTAGCATGGTGATACAAGAAACATATGCCAAAAAATCAAGAATCATCGTTCAAAGTCTGTAGCCATGGATGTGTTATAAAACAAAAAAATCTGTAAGGGCATGTAACAGGAAAACAAGCAAATCCGCAAAAACATGTAGTAGGAAGAGAGCAAACTGCATGAACATGTAACAGAAAACAAGCAAATCTGCAAAGACCAGTGACAGAAAACATGTAAAATAGAAAAACACATACCATCGTGATGCAGAATCCGCGTCTAGGAAGAGAAAACAAGCAAAAAGAGCAGAAGCAAGGTCTGTTGCCGTATTTCTTCAGAGAGGATAGTGCTTCCTCACGCAGGATGCAATCTTATATAGAAGACCAAGAAGGGTTTCAGCAAAAATGGCAAACGAAACTCGCCATTTCTGGAGACGCACCTATGAGGCGCACCTCACAAACGCACCTATGCGGCGCACCAAGGTGGCGCCTGGAATGACAGAAAATTTCAACAGCACCTGTTCAGAATGTTGACATCGCCAAAATCGGCGCCAATTGCTTAACCCTGCATGGAATATACTGTTTGCATACAACCTGCACTTACAAAACCCCGAGGGGCACATCGTAGAAACGGAGATTTTCTTATACATTTTTTTAGAAAATGTTACAAAGTGCCATAGTTATTACAGCATTTCCAGCAATATTACAGATAAAGCTACTCTTCCTCTGAATCTTCGGATGCAGCCTTTTGGAAATATTCGGCCAAGAGTCTGTTGCCTCGTCAAGTGATTCGACGTGACCACTGAGCAACTGCGGCAGCCTGAGAGCGAGAAGCAGAGTCGCGAACTGCCTGGGTGACCTCGGTGTCTGAACGGTCCTCCTCAGACGCCTCCATAGTAAAATCCCCGCTGCTGGCTACATTCGCTCTCTGAGCAGGAAAATCTTGCTGCAAAAGCAAACCTGCATTAGCAATAAGAATTTTTAAAATGGCAGCAGAGACAAAAGAGAGAAGTATACCCTGATGATGTTGCGCCAGCGTAGCTCCTGCAAAATAGTAGATGTATCAAATATAGACAAGATGGCAGGATTGCAAAGTAAGAATTTACCCATTTCTGACGGATGTCAGCATAGAAGGCGTCGAGTTGCTCCTCGAAGCCCTATAATTTATAGCAAATGTCAGATTGTCATAATCCATGCAATAGCAATGAAAAGCAAGAAATGGAAATTCTATACCTGGGCCCTGCTGGACGCATACCACATCCTACGTTGGCTATCCCGCACGGCCTCCTCAAACAGGTATGACTTCCCCACACGCCTGTACCAAGCAAGGTAATCGGTGTAGTTAACTTCTCGAAGGACGTGCCTGTCCTGAGAAGCTATGGTAGCTGCATGCTGGCTTCTAGCAACCGAACGTGTTGTAGCCGGGCGATCCATGTCAGCAGGAGGAGGGCAGGAATGCTGAATACATCAGAGAACTGATGCCGCACACGCCTTGGGAGGTAGTAGGCCGACTTCTTCATGCAATAAAATCTCACCTGTTTATCCCTAAGAACGCGGCCAGAGTTCAAGGGAGCCCAGTCGAAGCCATCATATCGAGCAAATGGGCGTAGGTGGACCTGTTACAGAAACAGGAAGTTGTAAGCAAACGAAATACAACAAGCATGCAGAGTTAAAAGGCAGAAGGAGACTTACATCCTCGAGTTCTACCAGATCCAGTAGATACTGGAAGGACTCATAGCTGAACACCTCGGCAGTAGCACGGTGGTCAGGCTCGACCCACTGGCGGGGAAGGGGTAGGAGCTCGTCCCGCAGACGACCAAAGCAGTGCCCTCTAGTGATGTGCTCAATGATCCAGTACTGTAAATGCAAGCACAAGTCAGTATTTCAAATATAAAGCATAAAAGAAATTGGTTTTGCAAAGTAACAGAAGCAAATACTTACAGTCAGCAAAGGATACAACCCTACATAAGAACGGCGCCCAAGCTTGACCACATTGTCGAGCCCGCAGATCAGCCAAGTGTAGCTAGCGCCGGCCAAGTCATAGTGATCTAGGTGCTCCAGGTTGGTCAGATATGCAATCCAGTCAGCATGGATACAATAGGCCAACGAATCACAGAAAATCATAGCCAGCAACTCTAGTAGAAAGTGCCTCAGTATAAAATCTGCTTCCTCACTATCAGGCTCAGGGTTGGGCCAGAACTTGTCCCATTCTCTTAACCACCCCACGGTGATCATATGCTTCCCCCTAGGTGGCTTAGGAGTGACACGGCCTAGATGTGTAGGCGCAAGGTGAAAGCCGTGGGTGGTCTCACCAATAATGGGCTCGTCACCAAAAGGAAGGCCCGTCAACAGAGCCCACTGATCGGGCAGAACAGTCAGCTCACCAAAGGGAAAGTGAAAGGAGTGCGTCTCGAACCTCCATCTTTCTACCAAGGCTCGGAAGAAGTTGTAGTGGCCGTGGATGATGGGTAGACGCAGTAAACCACCAAATGGAGACCGGTGGTGGAGGAAGTCCTGCAGAAAGTCCGGCAGATGGTGGAAATGTTCGAGCATCGAACCCCAATGGCATCGCATGATCCGGCTCGCGTCCCCTTCCTGAAGTGTCAAGAATAGGGTTAAAGCCAAGTCAAAAGCAGATAACAATTAAAGTACATTAAAGCGGGAAGATTACCCCAAACTCGAGACTCTCACAGATATGACGGTCACTCAGCAACCGCCCCTCGAAATTTCCGAATTCCTGAAAATGCATTTGTCAAAAAACACCGGATTTAAATGCCCGTTTAATATTCAGTTTTGATTTACCTCAGTGGGAATAGCAGGAGTCGAGCTGCTAGAGGCCCGCGACCTCGAAGAGCTGCCTCATCTGGAGCGAGAGCTAGAAGGCATGTCCCATGAAGATTGTGGGGTCCCTGCCTCGGGAACTGAGTCATCCTGCAGAAAAGAAAGTCGGATCAAGAGTTAAACGGCAGCAGCAAACATGATAAATGTGTCAAAATCAAATGTGGCGTTACATTCATTGGCATAATAGCAAAGCGCAGGACATCTTGATAAAGGCTATAGCATATGGCAGCAAAAAATGCAAGCCTACAGTTGTAAATCAGTGTTTGATTGTTGTATTTGTAAAATGTACGCTATCAAGTAATTTGATGTAGAGAAATTAGCAGTAAAAACAAAGATAATGGGGATTAAAATGGTATAAGTAGGCAGCAAACATGTGCCCAACCCAATGAGCCTTGCGGTCAACTCATCTCCAGCCTGCCACCGCGTGGCTCCTACTGCAACCACAGGCCCTCGCCTCAGCTTGTCGGAGCACCGCCGGCAGCCAACCATCACTCCCTGCAACCCGTGCCTTCCCCTAGCGTTTCCACATTTCCAAGTCCAAGCAGCCACCATGCGGTACAGTCCGCCGAAGCATCGTCGGCAGCCAGCCATTGCTCCCCGCAAGCCGCGACTGCAGGCAAACCCGCAGTCTGCCGCCGCAACCTACACAGGACAGACCTGTCGCTCCTTTGCCAGCCGGAGCCCCTCCAGCCGTCGACTACCCGAAACAAAGGAGGCATGCAAGCACACGCAAAGGAAAGAGGAGATCAGAGCTTACCCTCACCGGTGATCCTCAGTCTAGCCAGTCCTGGAGGCTTTGATCCATGCCGCCGCCGACTGTGACGTCGCCGCAACCGCTCCGCACCGCGTCGATGCGCCTCACTCCCGCACCAGCAGCAAGCACTCCGTCGGCGCACCTCTTGCACGCTGCCGCTGCAAGTGAGAGAGGAAGGAGGAGTGGGTTCCGCTGCTGAGAGGAAGAAGAGAAGAGGCGGGTTTCGTTAGGTTTCAGAAAAAGAATGAAAAGAGGAAGAGGCGGTTCGGAGGAGGAAGTATGTAAATATGAAACCGTATGCATGATGTTTTGAAGATGTGAAACCCAATCAACAGCAAAAACATGCATAACCAAGCAGCAGCAGCCCCTTGCAGTTCCAAGCAGCAAAGAGAAATATTTCTTGGCAGTTATGGCAGTTAGTCAGTGGGGCCCACGCGTGAAATAAATCAGGGTTCAGAAATGCAAAATGACCGTGACAATTGCATTCCAACCCTTATCATCTTATAGCTTATGCATCAAGTGCAGAGTATGCAGTGTCCAGCACGTGGCCCACAAAATGCACCACATTGGGTAATTTGCAGAAAACCCCCTATGATTCGTAATTTTACAAATCAATCCACAGAGACGTGGGAAGCTTAATTTTGAAACAAACATTTGTTGATAGACAACAAAATCTCAAATGTCACAACACGATGGCGATACAGCAGTCAAAAAGCAGTTGTGGTTGGGCAGTTTACGGTAAAGCCCCAAAGTTGTGGATTTTTTGCACATAAGTCCTCACCTTTTGCAAGCAATTTGGAGAATCGTAGCAAATGAGAGATTTGAGCATGCATCTCGACAGGAGTACCAGACTCCACACCGCAACCTCGGCAATCAGCATTTAGCAGTTCCTTCCAGGAGAATAATCCTGGGGTTATCGCTTTGTTTTCTGGGATCTCATCCTGAACGGATGAAACCCTTCTGTCCCCTTTGGATTTCCACGGGCGCGGAATCCAGCTTGCTTGACTTTGACCGGGCGGTCAAGGTCTTTTGCCCCTTTGGATTTCCACGGGCGCGGAATCCAGCTTGCTTGACTTTGACCGGGCGGTCAAGGTCCTTTGCCCCTTTGGATTTTCGCGGGCGCTGAATCCAACTTGCTTGACTTTAACCGGGCGGTCAAGGTCCTTTGCCCCTTTGGATTTCCGCGGGCGCGGAATCCAACTTGCTTGACTTTGACCAGGCGGTCAATGTCGTTTGCCCCTTTGGATTTCCACGGGCGCGGAATCCAACTTGCTTGATCTAGACCGGGCGGTCAAGGTCCTTTGCCCCTTTGAATTTCCACAGGCACGGAATCCAGCTTGCTTGATCTTGACCTGACGGTCAAGGTCCTTTGCCCCTTTGGATTTCCGCGGGCATGGAATCCAGCTTGCTTGATCTTGACCGGGCGGTCAAGGTCCTTTGCCCCTTTGGATTTCCATGGGCGGGGAATCCAGCTTACTTGACTTTGACCGGGCGGTCAAGGTCCTTTGCCCCTTTGGATTTCCTCGGGCGTGGGATCCAGCTTGCTTGACTTTGACCGGGCGGCCAAGGTCCTTTGCCCCTTTGGATTTCCGCGGGCGCGGAATCCAGTTTGCTGATCTTGACCGGGCTGTCAAGGTCCTTTGCCCGCTTTTGGATTTCGCGGGCGTGAAATCCAGCTTGCTAATCTTGACCGGGCGGTCAAGGTCATGTGCCCCCTTTTGGATTTTCGCGGGCGTGAAATCCAGCTTCTTGGCTTTGACCGGGCGGTCAAATGTCCTTTGCCTTTCCTAGGCTCCTTGACTTTAACCGGGCGGTTAAAGTCCTTGGTTTCTCGGATTTCCTTGGGCAGGAAATCCCATGGCTCGACCTTTTGACCTGATGGTCAAGGTCCTAGCCCCTTTATCGGATTTCCTGGGGCAGGAAATCCCGTGGCTCGACCTTTTGACCTGATGGTCAAGGTCCTAGCCCCTATCTCGGATTTCCTAGGGCAGGAAATCCCGTGGCTCGACCTTTTGACCTGATGGTCAAGGTCCTAGCCCCTTTCTCTGATTTCCCGGGGCAGGAAATCCCGTGGCTCGACCTTTTGACCAGATGGTCAAGGTCCTAGCCCTTTCCTCGGATTTCCCTGGGCAGGAAATCCGGTTGTTTGACCCTCTGACCGGGCGGTCAAGGTCCTTTTTCTTTTCTCTTCTGGATTTTCGCAGGCGTGGAATATAGTTGTTTGACCCTCTGACCAGGCGGTCAAGGTCCTTTTGTTTTTCCCTTTTGAGTTTTCGCGGGCGCGAAATCTCTTTGTTCGCCCTTGGTCTGCGCGGACCAGGCCCTGCTTTGCTTGACAAATAATCTATTTGTCATGCCCCCTTCTCCTCTTGGGCTGGTATCCCCAACTACTCGGTTGACAACCGTCACACTGTCAGGGGTCCGAGATGGCAAGGCTTAGTTAGCTTGTCATATCCCGTCTCTGGGTTGATAACCTCATAATCCGGCTGATAAGTCCGACAACTTATCATTTTCTTACCAGTGTTTTCTTCGATTTGTGTTTTCAGCATTAGCATTAGTTTCGCATCGGCTTTCGGCATCGGCTCTTGCATTAGCATCTCACATTAGCATCACATCCCCAGCATTTAGATCAGTAGATGCACACATTACGCATTTGCATTTGCATTTGGCAACAAGTCATGACTTTCAGTGCATCCGCCGGATAAGTGACTTACTGACTATAGTAAATACCATCCTTCTGTAACCTCAAAATGGGGGTATCTTGTCAACCCTAAGAATCGGTCTCGGTTCCCTTCGTCCCTCGACCTCGCTCAAGGAGGGGCATCTGTAGACACCCCGATTTTGCGGTGACTCATTGATAAGACTCCAGATGTTGCTTTGGATGTGGCCAACCCTAAACCCGTAGCAAGTCCGCAGCCCAATTAGAAAACCAGACAAGTAGAGGAGAGCACTTAGCTAGCACACCTACCTGGCACACATAGGTGGCGCACATAGGTGGCGCACATAGTTGGAGCACCAAGCTGGCGCACCAACCTGGCGCACAGCCACTTCGCAGGCTGCGGGCTGCTGGCTTTCCACCTCCCATGGCTGTTACCTCTAGCAACGAATATGCCATGGAATCTTCCAGGCTTTTCATCTGCGAGGCTCTCTACATTCCCATGAGTTACCCATGAGAAAATCCTATATAAGGACACCCATAGGCAACCGTAGGGAGGGGTTAGAAATCCTGAATTCAGCCATTCTGTTCTGAGCAAGCACCCAGCACGAGTTTCTCCATCTTTCCAGTTGTTTATTTTCATCTTCTGGAGCACTCCCTTGCGTCCTAATGCCTCCTTGGTCCTTCCAAAGCAACAAGGATCTCTTTATCTCTGATATTTCGAGAAGGAACATCTTGAGAGGTAGGCTTTCTACCTCTTCTTTCTCCTTTAAATCTCATTTCAGAAACATGATAAGGCATGCTTGAAATCATACATATGGACTAATTTATTCCATGTTTTTATAAAGTTCTATGATAAACATACTTTCTCTCTATGCATAATAATCTCCATGCTAATCTATACTTATATTTCTAGCATGAAATTTGCATGAGTAATCCTTTTTTTACCATTTCCTTGCACATAGCATTTTGCCATGCACCTTTATGTTCTTGCACATAGAAATATGCTTATGATCATCATTTATATATGTTTTGATTGGCGTTACCCAGATCATGTTTATTCTTTGGCGTTTTACATGTTTTCATGCATGAACCCATCAACTTACTTTGGCTTTGAATACTTGATTTACATGATGATTCTCGATCTTGTGCATTCTCATCATATGTTCAGTTCTTAATAATGGCATGAACACATCTGCATTAGCATAAGTTCCCCTATGTCTCTGCTGGGGTGGATTCTGGATCAGATTGCAGTCTGGTCCAGATTCTCTGTGGCGCACCACTCAGGCGCACCATTCCAGCGCACCACTCTGGCAGAACACTCGCATTGCATCATTATTTGCATGATTTTATCGTAGGCTTTGAGCTGGTTTCTTTCACTACTGATTCTCTGGTGTATCATGATGTCACCTGCATGCTTTTCAGTTTTGATCGGATTGTTTTCCAACTGTTTTCTCTATTTTGTTATTCAGTTCTAGGCTGAATCTGGTAGGCCGATTGCACCTTACTCCCACGTGGAGAGACTTGTGCATCAGCCCATGATCCAGTGGCCTATCTGGATCCTGCATTCTTCATCTAGTTTAAATAGGTGAGACCTTGTGTGAGGCTACCAGCCCTTGAGCACAAGGTCATTGCATTTGCATTTCTCGCGCTTTTAATACATGTTTTTCCAAGTTTTTTTCCGAATGATTCTACTGCATACTTTTCCAGAGTGCATCCTCTGATGTTTTTAGGTTTTGTGTGGCTTTCCGTTTTATTCCTCAGCATGTTTTCCTGGCCCACCTAGACGCACATAGGTGGCGCACCAGACTGACGCACCAATCTGGGGCACCTAACAGGCGCAGTGGCCTGTTTTCAGTAGCACACAGCATGTTTTGATGTCTGATTTGCTTCTGGGTTTTCCTTTGGCTTTCTTCCTTGATGCATTAGGAAGGCACACCTTTGTTTTTAGCAGTTTTCCTGCATTTTAGATTGCATTAGGCATATAGCAAAGCAAGGATGATAAATCGCTCAAGATATTAGATCTTTGATCTTATTATGCAATATTATTGCATCAACACTTGACCCAGCATATGAGCGATATTT
>JAMKQA010017011.1:0-11298 GCA_024699735.1 Posidonia australis
GCTTGTGTGGGCCTAATTGGGTTTGTCTACGCCTAAGTGGGTCTAGGGTTCTATGGAGTTTGGGTTTAGGGGTGGTGGTTGCAACCAGAGCGTCTTCCGGAGGAGCCTGCCGTCGAGTGACTGCAAAATCGGGGTGTCTACAGGTTTGTTTGGCAAGAGAGAAATAATAGAATCTTCAGGAATTTACATAGAAATCTATTTATGATTTTGAATGACATTACTGCTATATTTCATTGTTGGGTAGATTCTTTGGCTACAGGATTTGAGAAGGCTGAGAATTTACTGGCTGTGTCTGCTTTCAAACAGAGCAGAGAGGGGGAGCAGAACTTGGCTCCCGATTGTGAGATGGCCCTTGGCACTCCATCTATTCAAGGCCATTTTTAACCTTTGGTTAATATTGAACTTGTATCTCACAGGCTCTTATATTTTTTGGGGGCTCGCTGATCCAGCTTTCTGTGTTGATTGCCTTATTTCTCATCAACACTAGGACATCTCATTTTTTTGGGCTTTTGGTCACCTGTTGTGTGACGGGGCAATTTTTGTAATATTCATATGGACTTTAAACATTGCCTTATTGTGATTGTAATTTTTGATGATAGAGAAAGAAATACAACTACCGATTACCAAAAAAAAACCTTGCCAAGGCCATCCTATATATCCGTACGGAAGGCACCCTATGTAAGCCTTCTGGTTACCATGCCATGCATAACAACATACAATCCTAAATATCATCTAGGATAATTAAGGTTACAGACGACATCTAGTCTTTTTTTTTAGGACAATAGGCCAACTATTGTTGATACGTCATTGTCTTTTCAGATGTCGTCAATAACTTTAGGCAACGTCAGAGTAAATCATCCTCGTGGGATTTTCAGTTGCTAAAATAGTTAGCTTAATTCTACTAGTGTTTAATTAAACACCTCTCCTCTTCCTCCTCATCCTCGTCCTCCTCTACCTCCTCCTCCTTTACCAACGACTGCATCAGAAATCATTTTAAGCATTATAAGATTGTCATCATAACTAAGGTTTTCTCCATATTGTTGACTTTTTCCAAAGAAATCGTCTCTATTGGAGTTGGTCATATGAAGTGTACATCTAATATTTGTTGACATTTATATCTTCAAAAGTCATTCTAATTGAGATAATTTAATTAATTAATAAATTTGTAATACAAGAAAATTATACTTTTTTTTTGGCAATGATAAGTAGTATTAGATATTAATCCCAAGGAAATAATTCCAGGGGAATCAAGGGTCCAAAGTATAACAAAATAACAAAAGCAAGGCAATGTTCATGCCAATATTACAGACAACCAGCAAAGCTGGCAATATAGTTTCAATGTTTATAAAATTGAATAAAGCTACTGCCTTATATCTTCAGCAGCAGCAGCAGGAAGTATAGCGGAATCATTAGAGGTGGGAGGAGCATCTGAAGAAACTGTGAGGTTCTCTACCCAAGCAGCTTTCATAGAGGATAATGAACTCCTCAAATCCTCCTTTTCAAAACATGGTAGAAGAGAATCTAACCAGTGCCCCATTAGTCCAATGATATCAGAAATAATGACATGAGAAGATTTAAAATTTTCATGAAAAATTCAACTGTTTCTTTCTTTCTAGGTTACCCAAAGAATAACTTGAATCAAAACAAACTAACTGCAGTTATTTAAATGGAATTTAAGGGCAGGTTTATGCAGATATAAGTCGCCTAGATTATAAAATCCAGGATATAACTGGGAACATAAGAAAAATCGCCAAATCTGTGAAGCAAAATCGCAAAACATAAACAGATGGGTATTAGTTTCTGTGTTTTGATTACAGAAAATACAGGTAGGTGATCCAATCCACCTTCTCTTTAACAAATTTTCCTTAGTGAGGTTTTTATTGTGAATAACAAGCCAGGAGAATAACTTGACCTTGAGGGGGGCCCAAGTCCGCCAAATCTGCTCAAACAGATTAAATCTGAGACCATCATCATTCAGTATCTTATAACATGATTTAACTGAGAAATTGGAAGAAGACGATAGAGTCCAGGATATAACATCCCTCTCCTCTCCCAAATTAATAGATTGCATAATTTGTGCCATCAAATCCAATTGAGATTGCAAAACATTGTATTCACAATACTGTGCTTTGGACATATCCAACAACTTATTAATATCAGAATCAAAAATATTATAAATTTTGCAAACAGAGACTTTCTTCCATCTGCAGATAGAGAATAATTGAGGGAGTAAATATTTTAAATTTGCCCCATCCCTCCATTTCTGTTCCCAAAACAGTATATCTTTCCCATTGCACAGGTGGAAAGAACTAAAACAATTAACAACATGAAAACTGTTTTTCAGGCAAAGCCATAAAGGGGAGCAGTGGTTAGAAGAAGTATTTAGGAAAGCCCCAGGCCCCAATTGCTTCATATACCTGACCCTCACTAGCTCTTTCCATATAGTATGACAATCCCAGGTGAGTAATTGCCAGACTAATTTAGACTTAAGTGCAAGATTAAAATTCCTGAGATTTAAGATCCCCCAACTGTTTTGCTTTTTAGGCCTGCAAAGTACACCTCATTTAACTAAATGTCTGCCATTATCAGCAGTAGAGTCAGACTTCCAGAGGAAGTTGCACCTAAGCTTATCAATGTCCTTCTGAATCTGACTGGGCATATGCAAGACAAACATATAGTAAGTAGGAATTGCAGTTAAAACAGAATTAATCAGCGTCAATCTGCCACCAAGGGATAGAAAGTAAGCTTTCCAATGGGATAGCTTTGATGCTAGTTTCTCCAGGACAGGAGACCATTCCCTACGTGATGCCCTCCTATAATGAAGTGGGAGACCCAGGTAAGTGATAGGCAAGGTTGCAGATTTACAACCTAATAGCTTACAGGCATTATCTACTAAATTCTGATCAACCTTAATACCAATAATAGATGATTTGGAGAAGTTTATTTTAAGGCCAGAACAGGATTGAAAGCAACAGAGGATGCGTTTAATATTCACAATATTTTCCACGCCCTCAGCTAGGAAAAGAATGGTGTCATCCGCATATTGGATATTGAGTACATGAGAACCCCCATGAGGGAATTGAATGCCTTTAATGAGATTATGATTAGAAGCCAACTGAAGCATACGGTTCAGAATATGGGTAGCTATTATAAAGAGTAGGGGGGATAGCGGGTCCCCCTGTCTCAGCCCATTGGAAGATCTAAAGTAACCGTGAGATGTGCCATTAAGAAGAATGGAAAATTTTGCAGAAGAAATGCACAACTTAACCTATGATATCCATTTCCCCCTAAATCCTAATCATTGAAGAGATTGAAGGAGGAAATCCCAATTTACCTTATCAAAGGCTTTCTCAAAATCCAATTTTAAAATGAAACCTGGCACCTTAGAGGAATACATAAAATGAAGAGTTTCCTGAGCTACCAGAAAACAGTCCCCGATAGAGCGGCTAGGGAGAAAGGCACATTGGGAGCTATCTAAGGTATTGTTAAGTATGGGAGATATCCTAGAGGCTAAGGTTTTGGTAAATATTTTATATATGCTATTTACGAAACTAATAGGCCTGAATTCAGAAATAGAATTGACACCAAGGCGCTTAGGAATAAGGACAATAAATGTCTGATTTAAAGGAGAAAGGGTATCAGGCTCAGTAGAAGAGAAAATGTGCTGAAAAATGTGCATAATGTCATCTTTTAGCATTTCCCAGAACTGTTGAAAGAAGAAAATAGGGAACCCATCGGGTCCAGGGCTTTTGTCCCCAGGTAGTCTATTTAGATTTCCCTTAACCTCTTCCACTGAAAAAGGTACCTCAAGTAAATCAGGATCAGCAATCTTATTAGGAATCAGCAGGTCCCAGTTTAGGAGGACACTGGGACATTTTGGGCTGTTGAATTGCCTAATAAAGTGATCTTCAATTGCATCACTAATGGCCCGGGGGGATGTAATCACATTGGAGTCCACAGTGAGAGACAATATAGCATTGTTTCGCCTGTGGGAGTTGACGACATTATGAAAGAAGGCAGAGTTAGAATCTCCCTCCTTCAGCCATTGTATTCTGGATTTTTGTTTCCAGAATAACTCATTTACTTTTAGAAATTCAAAGTGTTTATCTCTAAGAGCAAGTCTCTCTCTCCAGATCACATCATCTAGAGTGGAATGCTCAGCTAAGCAGTCAATGCTTAGGATGCGAGATTCTATATCACTTAACACCTGGTTTCTCTTTAAATTGATCGGGCCAATCCATTTTTTTAGATTATTCTTCAAAAATTTCAGTTTATAGGAGAACCTGGCTAAGGGATTTGTTGAGAAGAACAGGTCTTTTGACTTCGCCCAACAGTCCTGGATGAATGAGAGGCTTCCTTCATAAAGTAACCATGATTTATACAGTTTAAAAGGAGGCGGTCCCCAATTATGCTTTAAAGTTTTTAAGATAATTGGGACGTGGAAGAAGATTACGTGAAGAGAATAAAAGATAGAGTTGTAGAGACTAGAGATTAGGGTTTTATAAATAAAGAATTATATATAATATGTATTTATAAATATAAATAATTAATTATATATAAACCTTCTAGTTTCGGGTTGGGTCGGGTAATCCATCCTTGGAACCCATACCCAACCTAGAAAGTTCAGATTTAAGATTTTTTGACCTACACTTAATCCATGATACAAAAACTCGACCAACCCCACTCACACAGGTCAAGTTGGTTTGGTTTGGTTTTTGGGTCAACTCGAATCCATATATACTCTGACTTGGGTATTCAATATTGATCCCAATTGCTACGTGGGTATTCAATATTGACATAACTACTACGTCCTAAAAACACGGAAGATTCAAAAAAAAAACACACACACAAACGTGGGTGAAATGTGGAATAATAATGGAAACTAAAAATTTTCCTTGACATAAATTTTGGGATACAAAATTTTGCTACGTGGCCAATAACTATCAATCCTAACGGTTAGATCCTAAAAATAAGGCAAATTAAAAACAAATCCCACTAACGTGTGTAATTTTAGGGATATCAATAGTTAAATGTTGCGTCAACAGTGCAGTCACTAAAAAAATTATAAACAATGTTTAAACCAACTTTAAATTGAAAACATGAGAAACAAAATTAACAGTAGATGATAAAAGGCCTTAGATAGTAAATGTAAGAATGGGCTTTATCTAATAATTGACCTATGTGTGTATGTATGTGTGCATGTATACTCAAATATAATGTCGAAATTAGCATATTAATATGGAATCAATCACCTGACCTTGTTCATGGCCGAACGACCTTTATAACTAACATTACTTATGTGCTTGAATATAATGTTGAGGCCGATGTATGGTTTCATGTGTTGTTTGAATATGATATCGAATATATATGCTCGAGTATAATGTCAAGGTTATCATGTGATTTTTATGCAAGTTTGAATATAATGGCGAAAGTAACATATGATTTTCATATATGCTTGAGTATAATATTGAAGTTATCATGTTATACTGGATTGGTTGTCTAGCTTGATTCAAGGTTGAATGAGTTAATGTTATTTGAGACGAGCAAACGTTGTTTGGGGATGAGTGAGCATCGGTTGGGGATGAGCAGGTGTCACTTGAAATGAGCGACCATCGTTTTGGGACTAGCGAGCTTCATTTGGGAATGAACGAGCACTAAGTATACAGACGATCGCATATAATGCCGAAGAAGTGCGTGTAATTATATATTGAATGCATTTATTTGTAATATTGAATATAGTGTCGAATAATACATTGTGCAACATTGCATGCAAGGACAATATGAAATATATGAATCATATGTTGTGCACATGTGTTTGTATTATTGAATATAATGTCAAATAATACATGGTATGTCATTGCAAAAAGGTAACATGAAATTTGTGAATAATATATGAAGCATACGAGTTTGTACTATTGAATATAATATCAAGTAATAAATGATATAATATCGCATATAAGGGTGATAAGAACTATATGCACATTGCATTAATGGTGATCTGTCATATACATGCAATTTGGGTGCATGCATTGCTCTATGGTGAAGTGATTTCGAAAAAGGTAGAGGACCTTATAATATCGAAAGGTATTCTACCTGTTACCTTCTTCTTGAACGTGGGTAGTTGCATGTGCGAGGTCGAGTGCGGTGTCAAAGTTTGTCTCAGTAATGATCCCAAGTCACTACATCAAAAACCTAACTATTATTTTATTTTTTTAAATTATATTAGCTATAAACTAAATCCAATTATGAGCAACACAAATAAAATACTATTAATTAAAATAAACTTAAACTACTAAACTCTCACTAGAATCCCTGATGTGTAGCAGAGTCACTCCTGTTCTTCATGCACTAATAAACTTCCACTTCTATCCTGCACTTGCGAAAATATCAAAACAAACACACATGAGTGACCATTGAAAGGTCACTTAGTACACAACCTATTAGAAATATACTTTGTTTTGATGATTATACTTGGACTAATGATTTTTTTGTATATTTTCATGAAAGAAAAATAAGGTTGCAGAATTGTAATTACTTGAGTCATGTAAACCTTATGGAAAATGTTGTAAATAAATATAAAGGATGTACTTAAAAATTTGGTTGTATCAAAGATGGAGTATCAAAATCGACATACCAGAGAGAAATGGTATACCGAAACAGGAGAAATCGATACACAAAACGGAACTCCGAATCAAAGATGAAGAATCAAAAACAGCATACCGGAGAGAAATAGCATACCGAAGCAGGAAAAATCGGCACATGGAACGGAACTCCGAAAGAGATTGTGAAGATAAAGTTGAAGATAAAACGACATACCGTATTAAAACGATATATCGTATCAGGAGAATTCGGCATACCGAAATAATTCCGGCATACCGAATTGCCCGAGTGTTGTTGATTGAAGACATAAATGGCATTTCAGAAGTCAAAATGGCATACCGATAGACTAGTCGTTTATGACCTTTTTCTAGTCATTAGACACATCTTTTGATGGTCCTTTGGCTATAAATAGGACCTCTACAAGACTTGATAGGACACATCACTTCTATATACTTGTAACTCTCGATTACTGTGCTCAAACTTTGTCCTACATTCTCTTCACAAGCTGGTATTGTAATCTTTATGTGAAAGCGCTCTGTGAAAGGGAAGGCAATCTGTTGTAAAGCTACAACAGGAGGCTCTAGCTTCTTGGAGAATGAGAAGTGGAAGGAGCTAGGATTGGGTTAGTGGGACAGCCAACGCAATTAAGTGTTTTATCACTTTAGTATAAGGGAAAAATCTCAAGAGAGTCTTGAGGAGTGGACTAGGCCGGGGTTTTTGGCCGAACCACTATAAATTGCCTGTGTATTCAATTTCTCTCATCTCCTTCATTTGCATGAATTTGTCTTAACCTCAAATTTATATGATTGTGTAATAGTTTCTTGTTTACTTTATTAACATTCTTCATTTTGATTAACTTGTAACTAAAATTGGGAAAGTAAATATTAAAAATTAAAATTCTCTATTCACCCCCTCTAGAAAAGCCACTCGATCCTACAATTGGTATCAAAGCAAGGTTTTCTAGAGTTAGATTAATTATCTACTAGAATATATGGCTTCTTCATCATTTAACAATAATATTGTAGAGGGACAAAGCATTAATAGACCACCATTTTTTGATGGAATAAATTATGGTTATTGGAAATGTAGGATGATCATATATCTGAAATCAATAAACTTTGAATTATGGGATATAGTAGTAAATAGCTTTACTTTGAGCTCCACATCATTTAGAGAGTGGAGTAATGAAGAAAAACTTCTAGCACAATTAGATGCTAAAGGATTAAACATTTTATTTTGTGCTGTTAGTAAGGAACAATTCAATAGGATCTCAAACTGCAAGAGTTCCCATGAAGCGTGGCATATTTTAGAAGTCAGACATGAAGGAACTAACCAAGTTAAAGAAACAAAAAAAAACATGCTTGCTCACAAATTTGAATTATTTAAAATGAAAGATAATGAACCTATAAGTGAAATGTTCACCATATTCAATGAAATAACTAATAACCAACAATCCCTTGGCAAGGATTATTCTCAAAGTGAATTAGTGAGGAAAATCCTTCGGTCTCTTACCCCTGAATGGGAAAAGAAGACCACTTCCATAGAAGAAGCTAAGGACTTATCTACAGATTCCCTAGAAGACCTAATAGGAAACCTGACTTCATATGAGGTCCAACTAAAGGAAAAGGAAAAAGAAAAGGAAGGAATTGAAAACTCTGAAAAGAAGAATATAGCACTAAAAGTTACTTCAGATTCAGAAGAATCTTAAGATGAAGATGATGACATTGTCCTATTAATTAGAAAATTTAAGAAATTCATTAAGATGGGAAGATTTCAGAAGAAATTAAAAAAATATCAAGATAAAAGTAAAGAAAAAGATGATCCACCTCTATGCTTTAAATGCAATAAACCAGGAAATCTCAAAAGAGAATGTTCACTTTTAATGATGAAATTTAATAAAAAAAAATGAAAGACCCATAAAAAAGAAAGCCCTCCAAGCCACATGGGATGAGAGTGACTTATCTTCTGATGAGGACTCTGCCTCAGAAAGTGAAAAAGCCAACATGTGCTTCATGACACAGGCTAGTGAGATTAGCTCTTCCCTTAACATGGAAGACATCAACATGGAGGAACTCCTGGAGGCTTTTAACGAATTATATGAAAAATACAAGAGTCTAAAAGCCATAAACAGAAGTCAAAACCAAAACATAGAAAAACTTACAAATAAAAATGAGAAACTCATTAGCGAAGGTAAAATTTTGCTTGATGAAAATGATGAACTCAATCAGAAAAATATTAAACTAAAGCAAGAAATCAACCATATGAAATATAACATAAAAAATCTAGAAAAAGATATTACAACATTAAAATCCAATGACTTACTTAACACTGTAACCAAATTCACAAAAGGAAAAAAAAACCTAGACAAACTCCTCTAAAGTCAAAGACATTCATTGAACAAACATGGAATTAGATATTCAAAATTTAATAACATCCCTTATGAAAATGGTTTTATAAGAGCAACTACAAACGAAAAATACATCTTTGTTGTAAGTAGGCAGTCAAAATGGGTTAACAATAATCAACCCAAAATAAATGGTATAAAAAGGAAACCAAAAATTATGTGGGTACCTAAGACCTTGCTGGCATCTTATGATGCAGGAAAATCATGAACTCTAAGTGGATCTTAGACAGTGGATGCTCCTGCCATATGACAGGAGATCATAAACTCTTATGTACATTGAGCACCAAAGAAGACGGAGTCGTCACATTTGGTAATAATGCAAAAGGAAAGATAGTGGGGATAGGAAATATTAGTAACTCTTGTAATCCCTCTATTGAAAATGTTCTACTAGTAGATGGTCTTAAACATAACCTGATTAGTATAAGCCAATTGTGTGATATAGGGTATAAAGTAATGTTTGATAAACGTGAATGTACAATAATAGATACTAAAAATAACGAAATCATATTTATTGGAAAAAGGGAAAATAATGTGTATAAAATAAAAATCTCACACAAACATGATATGATTCTATCTTGCCTTGCATCTTCAAATGACGAACATTGGTTATGGCATAAAAGACTTGGCCATACCAATGTGGGACAACTTTCAAAATTATCCAAAAGTGAATTTGTGTAGGGCTGCCAAAAATTGATTTCAAAAAGGATAAACTATGTGATGCATGTCAGTTTGGAAAACAAATCAAATCATCTTTCAAAATTAAAGATATGATTTCTACTTCCAAACCATTAGAATTGATTCATATGGATTTATTTGGACCAAGTAGAACACTAAGTCTAGGTGGTAAAAGATATGTTTTTGTTATTATCGATGATTTTTCGCGCTTTACTTGGGTTATCTTCTTAGCAAACAAAAATGATGTTTTCATTGAATTTCAAAAGTTTTGCAAGAGGGTTCAAAACGAAAAGGGGTTAAAAATCATTAAAATAAGAAGTGATCATGGAGGGGAGTTTGAAAACGACGATTTTGAAAGTTTTTGTAAAATGAATGGTTTTGAACATTTCTTTTCTTCTCCAAAAACCCCTCAACAAAATGGAGTTGTAGAAAGAAAAAATAGAACTTTTCAAGAAATGGCTAGGACCATGCTTTGTGAAAGAAATTTGTCAAAGCACTTTTGGGTCGAAGCCGTGAATATTGCTTGTTATATTTTGAACCGAGTTTTAATTCAACCGATTTTGAATAAAACCCCATTTGAACTTTGGTTCTGTAAAACCCTAGAATTTCTTACTTTAAAATTTTTGGATGCAAATGCTTTATCTTAAACATTAAGGACAATTTAGATAAGTTTGATCCCAAAGTTGATGAGGGAATATTCCTTAGATATTCCTCTAGGAGCAAGTCTTATAGAATTTATAATAAAAGAACATTAATAATGGAAGAATCAATGCATGTAAATTTTGAAGAAAATACTGAAACTAAGGCAATAAACATAGAAATTGATGATGATCAAGAGGTAAATGTAAACACATTAGAAAACCAAACTAAAGAATTTAAAATTAATGCTGAGTAACCCAACCATAAAGATTGGCGATACGTGTATGGACATCCCAAGGAACTCATCATAGGTGAAGTGTACAAAGGAATCCAAACATGATCTAGTCTCGATCATGGTTGTGCAACTTATGGTTTTGTATCATCCATTGAAGCCAAAAATATAACTGAAGCTTGTGATGATAACTATTGGGTAAATGCCATGCATGAGGAGTTAAATCAATTTGAAAGAAACAATGTTTGGGAGTTGGTTTCAAAACCTGAGAATAAACAAGTTATTGGAACAAAATAGATTTTTAGAAATCAATTAGATGAATTTGGGAAAGTAGTTAGAAATAAGGCTAGACAAGTAGCACAAGATTATAATCAGGAAGAAGGCATTGATTTTGATGAAACCTATGCTCTTGTAGCTAGATTAGAGTCCATTAGGATATTGTTAGCATATGTTAGTTACCTAGGGTTTAAATTATTTCAAATGGATGTGAAAAGTGCCTTTCTAAATGGATTTATTGAAGAAGTGTGTGACCATGCCGGTGGAACCCCTAGGCGTGGTCCTTCAACCTACTCCGGTGTGTAGAAACACACGGGGAGATCCGATAAGGTCACGGCGAAAATGGTGAATCCGGAGGAAGAGACAAGATCTAGAAACACCAAAGGGAAGACAAAAGGATAAGGAAAGGAGTCGCCACCTAGTCTTTTAATGGAAAGACGAGGAAAACCAAAACAAACACAAGAAAATCACG
>JAMKQA010017012.1:0-19531 GCA_024699735.1 Posidonia australis
CTCAATTAAATCTTCCCTAAGCATAGACTAAAAAGATGAAATCAATGTTAATCTATCAAAGTTTTTCGATTCATTGAATGATCTATGTAATATACATCTAACCCACATATTCATAGCATTAAGCATAAAGAGAAAACATAGAGCAATTTAATCATGACATATAATATTACATGAACTTTATCTCAATTCTAGATTTAGAAGATTAGTCACACATGATTACGTAAAATAATAAAATAAAAGAAGGAGAGAGAAGAAATAGAAGACATAATTAAATAAAAAACTTTTTATTGAAGGGAACCTGAGATTACACTAATGATCTTCAGGATCTCCCAAAATAGAAGAAAAGAAAGAGAGTCTAAAACTTTGCTTCCTTTCTTCATTTCTTGCTTGGTTGGGGATCCATAGATCTACATAAGGGGTCCTTTTATAGGCTTACAAGGACTTGCATATGTCAGAGACAAATCTGAATACAAAATTTAATCTTGAATTTTGAATACAAGATATTTACAATTGAGAATCTTATCCAAAGAAGACCAAGTCAAAAATATCTTGTATAAGTGCTTGGAGAGCGTCGGATCTGTATCTGAATGCCTAGGAGGTGTCCATGTAATCTAGAATCTTCTTTGACTTTTTCCACATCTTGACTAATATTTTGCTAGTATTTAGGCACATGAAAAATATGTGTTTGACCTCTTGTCATAGCTCTAGAATTTTCTATACAAAAATCTCTTCTTTTCTGGCATAATTATTCTTTTCCCCCTTATTTTTTGTAGATTCTTTCTAAGCCCTCAAGTTCTGCAAAATTTGCAAAAAGTACCTCGAGTAATATTATTTATATACAAAATATACAAATATGGGAATAAAATATGTATGAATTATAGGTTAATCAATATATCCATTTCGATCCCATTGAAACATGAAAGAATTTAGTTATGAAAAATATCATTCAACACTACGTAACTCATTAAATACTATCGCATTGTTGGCTAGTCTGTGTATTAAGGTTGTGTTTTTAAGTGCTTTCTTATTTCTCCATGATTTCTTTGAAAGAATATTTATTAAAAAAAGAAAAGAAAGTAAATTACTTGATGATATTTTATACTATTACTAATTTTTAATTTATTATCGTGAACTTTATAATGTAACACATTGATATACTAGACTTTCACTGTTCACCACTGTACTACTTTCGTTAGTAGAAATAGATTCTACAAAAATTATTAAGCCAAAATATTCCTTATATTATATATTTTGTTTTTCTCCTTTTCTTCCTCAAACCTCTTCCAAACCCTGATCCCCAAGTAAAATAACCAACGCCCCACTCCAAGGCCGAAGATCCTATGATGTTGTCAAGTGCAGCCTTGGTAGCAGATACATGAAGTTGATGTCATGATATTGTGCAATGTAGGTAGCGTTTGGTACGTTGGAATGGAGACTGGAATGGAATGAGAGAATTCCATTCCGATGTTTGGTACAAAAAAATCGTTGCAATAGACATGGAAATGAAATTCCCTTAGGAATCAAATTCCCATTGAACATGGGAATTTCATTCCTTCCTGAGAGGTAAGGAATTTGATTCCCATTCCATTGGGAATCATCCTAAAAACGTTGTGTGCCCTCCTCTACGGTCGTTCCTCCATCTCTGTGACCATCCCTCCTCCTCCGTGGTGTGTTCCCGACGTCTGTCACCTTCCTCCTCAGATGAGGCCCTCCCTCCTCCTCTACGGCCTTCTCTCCTCCGCAATCATCTATTTTCTATATTTTTTTGTTTTTTCATCTTCTTTTCCTATTTTTTTTCTATGTATGTATTTTTTTTACAAAGAATAGTGATATTTTTTATTATCTTTTTTTCCTACAAAGAATTTTTATTCTACCAAGAATATTAATGGTAATTTAAAAAGGATTATCTACGTTAATGCTAATTTAGAAAAGATTATTTATGTTAATACTTTTATGTGTATGTGTATATTGTAGTGTGTATAAAAAAAATTATTTTAATTTTCTTTTCCAAATTAATAGGATATTTTTGTTAATATATATTTATTACTCTTCCAAATTTTTTATTTTCATTTCGATTCTGTTGTTACGTAACAAATATTGGAAAATAATTGTTTGTCAATTTTATTCTGTAATTCCGTTACATACTAAACACAGAAATGAAATAAATTTATTTTATTTCAAATTCTATTTAAAAATTCATTCCATTTCTATCTATTTTCATTCTAATATACCCAATAGTCTTGCATTATGTTAAAAATTCGGCCACCAAAAGATGGGTCCATTCCTGGCGCTCCTTTCTTTAAATATTTTAAAGCCTTATGGGACATTGTGTGTGTACCAAGCGTATCAATATCTATCACAGTTTCAAAGGCATTCGGGGATAAATACTCAGGTGACGCAAGAAAATTTTATGAGCCATTGACAAGTATATCAATCTTACGAGGGAGTAAAAACATATTACTATCATTTGCAAAAAAAAAAAACCAAGTATATCAATCTTTCCAAAATTCTTGGAAGTTACTGCAAGAACCTTGACTGTATTTTCTCTCAGGCGACCTTCTCCCTCAATGGCCTGAACCCTCCCGTTCTTGAAGAGCAGAGACGGCAAAATCGAGCACGGCCCTTCGCTGACCCATGTCAGCGATGGCTTCCCCATGCAGCCTGAACTGCGTGGAGATCTCGAATCCGATCCCGGAGGTTCCGTCGATGATCACCACCACCTTCGCTCACATGGGTCAGCGAAGGGCCGTGCTCGATTTTTCCGTCTCTGCTCTTCAAGAACGGGAGGGTTCAGGCCATTGAGGGAGAAGGTCGCCTGAGAGAAAATACAGTCAAGGTTCTCGCGGTAACAGGGACTCCATCTCTCACTCTTTCTCTCCTTCCTACTTTCCGCAACGTGTTTGTGGTGCTTAAGGGGTTGAACCGGGTGGAAGAGAAGAGAAGAGAAGGGAAAGTACAGAAGGAAGAAAAGGAATCAGCGGAGTATAAGAGAAATTGTAGGAGGACATAAGGATACTTGAGTGAAAGTTCAGTATTGTTGTTCTTAATTATATTAATTTTTAAAAAAATAGAATCTAAAATACTGAAGTTATGTATTTTGAAGTTTAGAACGGTAAAATGAAAATTAGATAAAATACTATCAAGTAATTTATTGAGAAAAAAGGAAAAAGATAAAGATGAGACATTAGACATCAACGGATCAACTCACAAGAACATGACAAAGTTGACCCAGAAAGCTTAAACGACTAGCAATTGTTGTTTGATCCCGAGACAAACAAACAAACAAGCTAACAACTGACAAAAGAGCTGACAATAGGGAAGTCCTGAGGCGTCAACCAAGCGTACTTGAACTTCACGGGAGACCCTCGAACCAGTGACTGCCCGCCATTGACAAGGCAGCTGGTGTCGTCGACTGGTTTGATGGCCTGGGGATCGACAGGCTCCACGCTGCTCAACCCGTAGCATTTCACCATCACCTTCGACTGGGGGCAGCCACATTCGTTTGCCACCGTAACCTCGTACTCCGGCTTCCCTTCCACTGTCTTCCCCGTCCTTGTCTGGGTCACCACTATGCTCTCCTTGCCGCACGTAGCAGCCACTGTTGTGCCTACAATAATGCAAATTTTTTTTGGGTGGTTATGTTTTGTACATGTCATAGTTATTTGTGTTTGTTATGATTAATGGGTTACATCTTATTTGCAGCCTCTCATGTGTTGAACACTGGATTGATCATGAGGTGATCACATGATTTGGGTTCAATGTCAAAGAGCAAGGAAAATGCTACATCCATCCCCACAAAAATGCAGAAGAGATAAGAAAAATGCTACATTCCCACAAAAACCAAGTGTTCATTGTGAGTGGAAGTGGAATGTCCTTTTCCTGCGGCTGAAGCGTTAGGATTGTCAACTTCCACATAGAAGAGATCGATATCATTTTTATCAAAGGACCAACAGAACACTAGCTGGGTCGACACATTCTGTATTTCTGTCCTCCCAATGACCTTTCAATTTGATGTGTATGATCTTAATACCACTATACCATAAAAACCAATGAATCAAAAAGTCTTTTTTATCTGAAGAGTATGTGTTTCGTATGTGTGAAAAGAGGCAGTCTGACCTTGCTGGAAGATGCAGAGAATAAGAAGAAATGCAGAGAAGAGCTTGAGGGCAGCCATGTTTCTTCCTGTATGTTGCCTTTCCTGTTGTAATGTGAATTATGTGATGTAGCTATGGCCTATGAGGGTAAGGATGACTGGATGTGGTTTTGTAATTTATAGGGGAAATGCGTAAGTTTAGTAACGTATTTTTTTTGGCATCATGTTTAAGAATATTTATGATAGCCCGTAAAGGCGCTTACATGGTAGTTTTCAGTGATTGGGTCAAAAAGCTGCTTTTCCGGCATCTGCTCCATCATTGGCTGCATGCACTGCTTTGCATGGCCATCAGTTTTGTTATGGAAAACTGAAGATTATATTTAAATTTTAGAATTTTTACTTAATATCCTTGTAAAGTACTATATAAAATAACACTTATTTATAAATACCCGTAAAGTATGAGTTTTGATCTTGAAAATAAATCAATGGATCCGAATCTGCTAGATCTGATCAATTATCGGATAAGCTCTGGGTCTGAAAATACTCATACCTGTAGACTCGTAGACCTGACATATATATAACATAGTATAAGTTAAATATAAGAACTAATGTATAATATTTCCACTATACATATATACTACTCTCAATCCCTCATCCTCACTAAAATCTAAATTTCTCGAAACCTTACAGTCCTACACTCATTTCATTTGACGATACAGCTATACAAGCATCGCCTCCAGCCTTCCCACTCTGAATCTCTAAACCATCCCCTCTCCACCTATCACGACATGACTCAAGCTATGATCCCAAATTTAGCTACATTTTTTTTATTAGTCACATTAACTTTAAACTAAATCCAACAAAGAACAATGTAAATTTAAGTACGAATAACTGAAACAAATTTAACTACTTACATACCCAGATCTCTTGATGTGTAGTTGACTGACTCCAACTTCAAGCGCACTAGCAACTCCTAATCCTATCCTGCATCAACGAAAAACATTGAATAAACACACGTGAGTGACCACTAAAAGGTCACCTAACACACGTCCCATAAACACAAGCTACCCTGACCTCTCCTGGAGGCTGCACATAACCACAGAGCAATTCTCTTTTACCCTACAAGCCACAAATCTTTAGAAATCATACTTTTGAAAGTCATTCAATCATTTTCTTTCTTTCAAACCATATGCATGATTTTCAAAATTTTATACACTACTTGAAATAACCACTCTTGCTAAATCAAATCCACAGTCACGAGAGAGTGTCACAAAGCATCGAGCCTCTGTTCGGTCAAACTAACCAATCAAATTACAACAACAGGCACAATCCCATTTTCCCTAAAAACCACTATGCCACCTCTGACGTAGCCAACTCAATGGCCCTCACGGGCTCAAACAACTCAACAGCAATCACAGGTGCAAACAACTCGACATCACTCACTTGCGCAGGCAAAACAACGCCACTCATAGGCAAAAATCACAAGGCTACAACAAGCACTGACCACAAGCAATTGTCAGGGACACAACCCTCAACCGGTTGCACTACCACGGATGGCTGCAACCACCAGTCCTAGCCCTCAGGCCTCTTTGTGTGTTGTGTTGTCTGACACCATGCATCCGACACCTTGCTACAAGCGGTCCATGGAAGTGCAACCAACAGTGTCTACACTATTGTAGACAGACTACTCTGTGGAGGAGTCTGCCCATCTTGGTATCCCACCTCTCTATAGGACCCTCACTGTGCTAACCCTCCTCGGGGAAAGTCGTGCCCTCAAGCGACCAACTCACAGGGTACACCCCTCTAGAAGTCCTAAAGTCTCAGTCTCTGTGTCCAAATAACAAATGGCTCCTCACCCCTGACCTTAGTTGGCACCTAACAGTCTCAATAACTGTACTAACTAAGGTGTCACATTCAACTATACAAAGGTCTTATACTTCCTAGGCTTTTTCTCACATACCTCTGTGTATAGTCAGTAACCTAGGTCTTCGACACCTGGAACAAATGGAGTATTACACCTCCAAGTTCAACCGACCCTCGACCCACGGACCATAACGATGGCTTCGTGAACAACAATCTAGGAGTTTCATACCTCTAGGATCCAACAAACACTTACCTCAGCCTTTTGGTCTCCACCCTCACCCTAGGCACGTGTTCATCCATCCAAGGACATCATTACATCCTTTGGTCCTCGCAACACGTCTCGTCGGTCTCTTGACCTTAACAACTAGAAAATTCCTGAAAATCGTTCAAAACCTTTGTAAAACCATGCATTTTTTCCAAATTCTTTTGAAAATCAATTGCAATCATTTTCAAAACTGTCTCAAAACAACACAGAACCATCACAAAAAAACCACCCACTCAAGGCTATGCTTTTAAATCGTTTAGAAACCATTTTTCAAATCACTCAAAAATTCCTTTGCCAAATCACTTAAACCTTTGTAAGCAAACACATCTCTGTTTGTTCCAAAACCCTTTTCAAATCTATTTTAAAATCATTTGAATGTCTTTCCAGAAATACCATAAAACATTGTGCCCAAACTACACCAAAACTGAAAACTAGGAGTCATTACTCAAAAACAAAGCCCTGACAACTCTTTTGTTAGGCACAAACAATCACGTCAAAACTAAAACAATAGTCTTGAAGTTCCACTTGACTTCCAAGACTTGACATCCACACAAAACTCAACCAAAACACTATGTTCTAGTGCCAAGGTATAGGACACCTACTGGCTTATGTCCTTGATAGCACAGCCAAATTGAGCATAGCCAGATCAATGTCCAACCTCAAAAGGTAGTGCCACTAAATGACTTTTTCAATGCACCTCACACAAAACCAACCAACTCTAGACCTAGGAGCAACATCATGATCCCCATTATCCATTCCAAATCATTAGAGGAGAAACTTATTATTTCGAAGTTATATCACCTTTTATGAATTCTATGTCTCAAGTGGAATTTTACTAATTCTTTTTAGGTAATCCCTAAACCATTCTAATGATTATCCTAATTATTATTGTATTAATTTAATTACCTTTCCAATATTAATATATATATGAATATATATATATATATATATATATAAACTCTTAAAATACTTAAAAAAAGATTCAAGGCCTGGTTCAATAAACCGAAATCCTTCGGTTGACCGAACCAACACTCTGGTTCTAAGCTAGAGAGACAAATCAATATATCAAACCCATTTTGTATATCGATCTAGAGATTTATAATAAATCTGACAGCCAAATTAGTATATCGAAAAGGACTGGTATACTAAAATTCCTTGATTCAGCATACTGAATTCAATCGGTATGTTGAATCAGTCGTTTTTTCTGAAAAACGATTGTTGACCATGAAAGCAAATCGCCCAAAATGGGACCCTTGGGAGGACCTATTTCTGGGGCATCACAAATCCTGCAAAAATACTCAATTTAAGAATTTGAGGTCTAATTTCATTTGGGACAAATTTCATAAAAAACCATTATGTGTAGCTTGAGATATTAAAATCATAAGCTGAGAAAGCTTCACTTACGAAAACCCATCAAAATCCACACATAATCCATGAAAAATTCATGAAATCAACATAAATCCTTGATTCTATGCTACTCTACCCAATTTCATGTATTTAAATTGAAATCACCTCATTCTCCACAAATTGAACTAAAAACGGAAAGAGAAAGAGATCAGAGGAGAATGTGTACACTATGTGGATTTCCAATGATCCCTCACCCTCTTCGGCGAGCTCTCCACCTCATCTGGTGTCCTCTAGGCTCACGTGGCCTCCGGTGAGCTCTCCTCCTCCAATGGCCACTGCTCCCTTCTCTCTCTCCGCACTCTTCATCTTTTCTCTTCCTTTTCTTGTCCTCCTTCTTGCTTCCTCTCTTCTTTGGAAAGACGACAGTGGCGGCAGGACTCGACGATAACGGCAAACCAGCAACCACCTTCTCCCTCTTCTCCCCCATCTCTCCTCTTTCCTTCGCTTCTTCTTCTTCTTCTTCTTCTTCTTCTTCTTCTTCTCATGCATGTAGCCTATACCCTACAACTGCCCTCCTCTCACATAGACAACTGTTTAATGAATTTTTTGTATGAATTTTGCACAAATACCCTTAAAGAATGAGGAAATACTTCAGACATCCATTATTCATGAAATAACTCATAAATTTGGGTCTTGACGGCACTGCGGAATCCTACATCGTTCTATCTTTGGTCTCGCACACTCACGAGTCACCACACACCAAAGTCAACAACCTTCACTAAAAATATCTTAATCATTAATTAATTATTATTAATCATGATGAAGTAGGAAAGTTAAGGTTCGAGATGTCACACCACTGGCCTTCGCCTCCCCCCTCCTCCACTTCCCCCCTCTACCGGCCACTACACCCTCCTCCACCACCTCCCCCCTCCGATCCTCCCCTCCCCTCTCCCTCCTCCACCTTCCCACTCCAGCCCAACTACCCAAGTGCCGATAGACATAGAAAGACATAGCCACTAGCAATAGCAATCGAGTTGGGATAGACTTTTGTGTTGGTGATGATATCCTTTTGCATCAACGATGTTGGTCTCTGTGTAGAGGAAGTGGCAGCGCAACCTTGGTGATGCTGCTGGTAAGAGACGGTCTGATGTTTGGATCTTCCTACTTTTCATTTTTTTTCCCAATTGACATTTGCAAATACTCTTCTTCAGGCTTCTACTATAAAGAGCACTTGAATAACAACAAGCTTCTTTCTTCACTTCACAACGAAATTTTTTTCAACTAAAGTGCCAAGAGAACAAAATACATTTTTATACTTAACAATCTTAGAGAAAATTCCACGATGATTTGAGTGCCAAGATAATAAACTGCTTCCATAATGTTTGAGGAAATGTCTATCCCATCTCGATTCCTGTCCAATCCTCCCCTCAATAGGCTCCCCTCAATAGGCTCATGATATTGTTCATGCTAAATATTTATTTATGGATGTATTTTGTTCGTGATATATATTTATTGATAGAGAATTGTTTAGCGCATTTATTTACAATGCTTTTAGTATAATTAAAAATCTACTTTCCTAAACGAAAAAAAAAGGTCGAAGGACCCATTAGACCTGAGACCTGGACCTAGACCCATTATCTTCATGAGTTTGGACCAGGGTCTGGGCCCTAATTTTAGAATCCAGACCCAAACCTGTGAAAAACGATGGGTCTGGGTATAGTAGATCCGACTCATTGTTGCCTTTCTCCACCTAACATAGGTTAAACCTCTAGCCCTAATTATTAAATTACTAACCTACCTTTTTTAAAAACCTTAACTCAAAAGCCAACCTAACTCACAACTTAACCATCTCCTTCTTCCTCAACCTACCTATTCCATGTGAATTTCGTTAATCCTTATCATCCATCACTATCAACTCAAAATGAAGTTTGAAAAGGTATATAAGTAAGGGTATTATACTCATTCAACATATAGATAATGAGGTAAACTAATGTTATATCATGGTTGTTAACTATATGGGCATCGGAGACAAGAGTTTGATTTTGTAAGGTCAAATCAATAAATAGGTGTTATCTGAGGGTATAGTGGTAAAAATACTACTTTAAAAGGAAATTCAAGCAAAATTCCTTAAATTTTCTCGTAATTGGGGCTATGAATTGAAAAGAGATTTGTTCCTATTAACTACATTGACCTATTATTGCTATGATTTGATTTTTTTTGTCTCTCTAGTTGGAGGTATAATCTTTTACATGGATCAGATAGCTATGCCACATAGCATTTGTAATTAGAACTATGTAATGACTTAATTAATAATCAACTTCTATAATTATTTACCAACATAAATCTCACTATCTATCTATACTCATATAATAAATTTCCATTCACTCCTCTACATCTTGAATACAAATATATTTTGGAGAATCAAATTAAATAGGAATTCCATTAATTCTGCCTCTTCTACACCTCTCAATTAAATCTACATCTTTTACACTTCAAATCCCATTAACAAACAATATCGAAGTAATAATAAAGGTAATTATACAAAATATCATGAAAGAATAAAATTAACCAATATCCGATTCTTAATCAATTAAATAGTCATAATAGGAGCTATACAAATTTGTATTACTTTCCACAAAGTAATCTCCAAATTACGCAAATTCACAAAACAGACTAGAATTATACCCATGGAATGAATGTGTAAGATCTTTAATTTTTCTAAATTTGAAATTATCGATATAACAAGATTTAATTTAGATTTGAATCAAGAAAATTTAAATTAAGACAAGTCAATTTAAATCTTGAATTTGATTAGTTACCTTATTATTTATGGAAATTACGATTTAATTATATGTAAAATAGGAAAGTGAATTATGTTTATGATTTAGAGGATCATTGATGGAAATATCTTATACTCTTTATATATGTGACTTAACCTTTAGTTCTTTAAGTACAAGACTTATATATTGAAGAGAAAGAGGAATAGAGTAAGAGGAAGAAAAGAGAGATTGATGTTGACAAAAATGAAAGTTTAATCATAAGGTAAAATTCTATCTTGTATGTGCCATAGGTTTTATTTTGATAATAACTTTCAGTATGTAACTCATAATTTTATGATTTTAGATGTATTAGAAAGATAATGCAATATTCTACAAATTTGTCACTAGCAAATGTTTCCATAAAATGGATTATTAGGGTTGTAAATATGGATTTTATGGATTGTTGTTTAATAGACAATATACATGATTGAGTTTATGATAAGATTATAAATGATTGATGCAAGTCTTATTCATGTTTTTTATTTTCATATTCAATTCCTTTCATTTGAAAAGAAGTTATCAAGTTCTTTTGAATGCTCTTATTAATAATATTTATGTTTTATCATTAACTTATCAAACAATTGAGATTAAAATATTAACCACGATAAGTTTCAAGTCTAAGAAAGGATTTCTTAAGAAAGTACTACTTAAGAAAGGACTACTTGATTATAAGCATGGAGCCACTGAAAAGAAAAGGACTACCTGATGTTAGTGTGGAGTCATCTAATGTAGAGTCTGCCTGCGTTGTAATAATTGAAAATTAAGAATACAGAAATATAAAGACATATTTTAATTGAAGTTTCAATTTAAATATCGTTTATATGAACTTATTGAATCAACTCATATTTCTTTATTGATTGTCTGTAATACCAAGGATGTACCAGAGACACTGTATTTTGATAATGAGAATTAATATCAGTGCTAGTGCTTTGGAATTTGATTTCCTTGTGAATATGAGGATGTGTATTGATGTTTGAGTTGAATTCATGATTTGTTTCCTATAATTGGACTCTTATTTTCTCTCTAGCTTGGTTCAGTAAGGGACAAGCGGATCCAGTAGGCGGATGGTCATAGCAGATACTAATAGTGGATAATCTAGGTGGACAAAGAAGGCGAACTATCTAGGTAGTTCTAACTCACGAATATTGGTGGCACAAATTACCAACACGCAGCCTACACAGTAAAATGTCAGAAACCAGGAAATGCTGCTTGCCCACTTGACACCCGATTTTCTCACCGACCCGTCGCATGTGCCTGTCTGTTCCACTACCTGCCCTCTTGACCATGCCTTGCGTGGGTGTTTTAAAACCCACCGCGCCTCTTTCATTGGAAGACACTTGGAGAGAAAACAAGAGGGAGAAACAAAGAGAGTTGAGACGAAACTAGGAAAAAGAGTGAGGGAGAAGGAGGAGACTTCGCGAGAGTTCTGTTGTAGCGTGGCCACCGCCAGAGGGGTGTCATCGCCAGTGCACGCATGTCGTCGAAGTAGCACAGACGTCGGAGGAGCTCATTAGAGGGCTTGCCAGAGTTGTAAAATTGCTGGCGATCTTCAAACTATACACGTACTCTCCTTTTAAATTCCTAGAAGTATGCTTAGGGTTATATTTTGATATGGAGATCATCATTAAGTAAGGAAACCTTGAGTTGCATGCCTGTGGTGGTGACTTTTGGGGTTCTTAGTGATTATCATGAGTTTATTAAGGAATCAGTTTGATAAATGGGTAAATAAATAGAAACCATGTAAATCCATGCTATGAAGGTATTTTAAGTTTACTAAGATGTGGTATATACCCTAGATGTGTGGGAATGATCTCTAATATTTCTAAGATTTATTATGGAATTTTGATGATTTTCCCGAAATGGGTCGCATGCTCTATGTTTTCTGCTTGTTCTGTAAATTTGGCGATGAAATTGGAAGGCGGATCCATCCAGTGAATTTTCTCAATGAGACTAGGTTGCATATTTTGGTGGTGGATGTAGCCAGTGAGAATGACCGGTGTATTTTGCCATGTTTCAGTAAGTTGCAGATCATATTTTCAATGATTTTCTTGAAATTAAAAAGTATTAAACATATATGAAATGCATGTAAAATACATGAATAAGGAATGTAAAGATGATGATTTCCTCAAATAAAAGAGAAATACATGAAAAATAATTGTGAGCCCATAAATCGATAAATGAATGTGGTAAATGGTTAGTGAGAACCACAAATATGAAAATGATGTTGTGAATAAAATGAATGCCTTAAAAATGGGTTTTGATAGATTTTTGAGAAAAGATTTTAAAAAGAGTTTTAAAGGAAGTTGCATATGATTTAAAAAGAATTTGTCGAGTTTTATAGGAACCACTTTGAGGCCGAGTGGTCATACCGACAAGAGGTAATGAGACCTCTGAGTGGTTGGGACGAGCCATAGGCAGTGGTTGCCAAGTTTTGATCTGAGGAATGAACCTCGAGACTATGTAGTATGGGGCATAGTGGACCCAGACTACTCTCAATATCAATGTTGGTCGAGTCTAAAGTAGAGTCTCCAAGTGCTTGGGCACTAGGGGTGTCGTAAGGACGCACCTCATGCTTGTACTAATGAGGGTACGTGACTTTGAGGCTGCGATCGGGGCAATTGAACTCCTGCACGGGGTGGTTCATTACAGCACTACAGTGTGGACAGAGATGGAGCCTCACCAACTGCTTGTGGCCAAATCAGTCACTTGTGGCCAGAGTGATACGACAAATTTTAGTTCCGACTAAGATTTGTGGTTTGTGCTAAGTTTCTAATCGTGGTTTTGTTGTGATTTGATATATGAAAAGGATTGTATTTTGGGTTGGAACCTAGATGAGAAATTTGCATCCTAAAATGCATAAAATGATTTACAAAATGTGCATGAGTTTTAAAAGAGAAGAAATGACAAGAAAGTTTTGAAAAGACATAATTTTTAAATGATTTTCCCGAATCGCAATTGTTGGCTTTTTGGTAATCGAGTTTTCTTTGTAGCTTTGGTAGCAACTTAGGCCTTGTCAATTTTTGTGTGTGTTTTGATACGTGTACTAGGTGACAATAATGTCACTCACGTATGGATTTTAATTGTCTTGTCTCAGGTGCATTGCTAGAGGTATAGTTTTGCTCTAGTGCGATTTTTAGAGACACTAAGCCTTACACAGGTCTGGATGATAAATTATTTTTTTAGTTTTTTATTTCTATTAATTTAAATTCAATAAATTATTTAGATAGTTTTTGTACTATTGTATAGTGCTGGGGCGTTACATTATCATTTTTATGGTTATGAATCTAAATATTCATTGGTTAATACTTACTTGGCTTTTGAGCTTAATCGTTGCTATTGTCTTTTCTTTTCGGATTAAGAGATTGAAAGACTCGAAAAATTTAAAAGATTAAATTTATTTGGGATTATTTTATTGTAAATTCGGAATTTTGTATATGCATGTGTATTAAGTGTAATATATATATGTGTGTGTATTATGGATATATTTGATAAATAAGATTAGATCAGAGTGTGTAGCAGGTGTTTGTATTGATTTAGATAAATAGATAGTTAACAAACTATGATTCAAATATACCCTCGGGTCCAGGTTGTTACAAAAGGGATGTAAAAATCAACTTGCATTTGTTGATGATATGCTAATAGGCTTTGGGTAAGAGTTGAAATCTCTAATCGAAAGAAGAAACTTTCTTACAAACACCACCAATGTCTCCTTGAATTCTGTTGCCCTCCATGATGCCCAAGAGTAACTACTCTAGAGGAGAAAATGAGCCGATAGAAGAAGAAAAAGAAGAGATGGAGGTGGTAATGGGGAAGAAAAAACACAATTACATGTAATAGAAACTCTTCAACTAAGGAAAATACCATTTAACCACAATATGTAGTAAACTCCTTTATTAACTTTGAGTTTATTATATTTGCATTTGACATTTGATTTATGGACACATAATTTGATGGATATAATGATTGCAACATCCTGTAATAATTAATTTATGGTTTAAATATTCATTAATTGTTTGTGTTGAAGTAGCCATTTTTCGAATGTTGAAGTAGCCATTTTTCGAATTTGGAGCAAGTATAAATACTATGGACTTCTCTATGTTGATTTAGAATATCAACGTATTTTGCATTAACGATCAATAAAAATCACCTCATGTAATGTATGCCCTCTTTAAACATGTAAACCAAGCCAGGCCAGCCCGACCCTGCCTAGAAAATACTAGGCCCGCATAGGCTTGGATCGGATAGGCCTAGCCACCCAAATAACCAAGTTGGGTTGGGCCTATTTTCTGTTACCCCTGGCCCGACCTAATCCACAGCCTGCCCTTAGACTGGGCTCAGTGGGCTGGTCCATTGGATTGATTTTTTAATTCAAAAACTTATTTTTATTAAATAATTAATGTATACATTAAAAAAACTTGAAAAGATATTCAACATTTTACATTAACAATTATTACATTAATATAAATTTAAAAAATTATTTATTATTAAATAATTCATGTATACTGTATACATAAAAAACTTGAAAAATACATTAAATATTCAATAATTTACAGTTTTACATTTACAAATATTACATTAATATTTATTAAATATTTTACAAAAAAAAGCTATTCCTGTTCTTTAATCAATACTAGAAGCTCTCGTCCCTGTTAAAGTTGATGTTTCTTATCTTTTGATTCGTTGCTTAAATTTAAGTTTTGTAGACGATCAATTACATCATACCGATCTTTTAAGCAGACAGAAGCTTTTACAAATTTTTTGGATAACTTACATATTCTATCACTTAAAACTCTTTTTTTGTAGAAAAATACAGACTCTGACACCACAGTAGAAGCCAGAATCGTTAGTAAATCTTAGCCATTTTAGAAACTATAGAAAACCTAACAGCAATATTAAACCACTACTTTAATACATCTAAGTTATCCATTTCAATATTACTAAACACAAATTCACATTCTAAATAATTTTCTAATTCATTACTAGTTGTTGATTTTACGCATTTTCCTTTTTTCTTATTTAATCTACTCCAAAATAAACTACTACTACTATTATGTGTTCCTACAAAATTAGATGTACGTACACTAGAACTACTTTTACCATAATTTGTAACATAATCTTCAAATAATGTATATAAGATTTCCTTAATTATTTTATTAAATCCATCTATTTTTTCACTTTCATTCATATTACTAAAAATATCATGTATAAGTACCATGCAATTAACTAATCTATGCCTAGGATTCATGATTAATGCGAAGCATGGCCACATTGAAGGCTCATTCCAAAAACTATTGTATTTATCTTCCATCATTTTAATAATATTTTCAAATTGTGTAAATTGTTTATATTATTGAAAAGTATTTGTAATATTAAATAAATTAACTAAAACTAAAAAACTAGTAGGATAATATTGACTAGATAAGTGATTAGTTGTAGTATAAAATGATTCTAAAAATATATGAATTACACTAACATTATTCCAATCTTCATCATTTAATAAATAATTAGATCTTGAATTATAATATATTGTAATTATGTTACTATAAGATAAACATGAATTTAACATATCATAGATTGAATTTCGTCTATGCTGAACATCGAATTTAATTTTTTAGCTTTTAAATCTTGTTCTGCACATAAGTATCTAAATTCTTGAAATCTTTTAGGTAATGTTTGAATAAATAAAATAACTATTCTTATATTTTCTATATAAGGTATAATGCAATCTATACATTCTTGCACAATTAAATTTAAAATATAACAAGAACACCTATAATGAAATAAATCACCATCTAATACAGGTTTTAGATTTCTAGACAATATTCCTATTGCAACATTATTGTATTAATCTTCTAAATTTTTTTCTATCACTTTTCCAATGTGTGGATAATCAAAAAGTTTCAAAATAATTAATCGTTTTTGCAAATTCCATTCTATGTCTATCCAATGTACAGTTAAACATAAATAAGGAAAATTATTTAGACCTGTCCAAACATTACAAGTTAATAATATTTTACATAATAATTAAACTATAAAACATTGCAATTAAAAGTTCTTTATCTTTTTTAAATGTTTTATAAATTATATTGTTTGTAGTATTTCTAGAATGACATTTAAATTGTGGATTTAAATAATTTTGTCCATAACTTTCAAATCTTTTATTTTCAGAAAAATTAAATGGTTATTCATTTTGTACTATAAATTTTGTTAAACCATGTTTTATTTCTTCTACATTATATTTCCAATTAACTACTTCACTTGAACCAATGTGCAATTTAAATTGTCTTAAATCTGTATTTTCACCTTTATTATGAGCAGCTATACATTTTGTTAAATACCTAGCAATATGACATACACCCCTACCCCTAGGACAAGTATATCCTGAATCACAATAATTACAATAGCATTTATTTTCATCTGTGGGATATAAAGTTACATATTCCCAGACTCGTGAGTTTTGTTTGTTAGGTCTTTTAGTACCTATTGATTGTGTTTGTGGAATTGTTGTTGCTTAAGACTGGTCTGACTCTTGGGTAAGATTATATTCAAGGTCATTGACATATACACGATTTCCTACATTAAAAGGATAATTCATTTTAAGGTCAAAATTTAATAATAATAAAAATCCTTCACCCAAAAAACCTAAAATCCAAAAATAGAGGGATTAAAAGTGAAGAAATTTAAGGGGCTAGAAGTGAAGAAATTTTTTTACTGGCGGACTAGAGCTATAGACACGAAGGCTGAACCATTGGAGAGTGGAGACGAAGACCGGAGTGAAAGAATGTTGTTGATAAAAACCGGAGTCCAGGGTCAAACTTATATTCCACATAAATGAGGAGAGTAGAGACTTGAGAGTTGAGAGTAAAAGAGAGTTAGAGAATTGAAAATTGAGAGGAGTGTAGAGTGAGTAAGTTGTAAGAAAAATGGAGGTGTAGGGAAGTATTTATAGAAGAAAATTAAGGAAGGAATAGGGAGGAGAGAAAAAAAACCAACGTCCATGAGGAACTGCAGGGAGGTATTTATAGAAGAAAATTAAGGAAAGAAAAGGTAGGAGGAAAAAAAAACCAACCTTCCTAAGGAACGTTGGAAACCAACGACCTCATTTTTTCAGGCCCACGTGGCCTCTTTTTTTTCAAATTTTCTAGACCGGCCTGACTCAACCTTCAGGTCGGACCCAAACAGGGCCTATTTCGCAGGGCTTGTCAGGCCCAAACTAGGCCTATTCTGTTGGGTTGGTCGGGTCCATTGGATTTTTGGCCGGGTCGGGCCCCCAGTTTACATGTCTAGGCCTCTTCTTTATAATTATGTTACTTGAAACTCTCACTTCATTGTCCACCACCATTACTCTCTTAAAAAAAGAAGGAATAGGAATTGAATGTATGGTTTGAACATGTTATAGGTCACACCATATGGCATCCAATGTGGCATAATGTCCTTTGATTTTCTTTAATTTTATTATTATTATTTTGAAACATAATTTATAGTAATTCTATATAGGTTACTTTTACTTATCTTTCTTTTTATATCTATATTGTTATTAGAGTTATATCTAGCAATCTCTATACTTAAGTTTATAAATTTATTATTTTATACTATTATATTATTTCTCACTTTTGAAAGTGTTATACTATATGGAGCTCTACTATTTGATATTTTCATTTAAAATATTAAACAAAATCCATTTACTATGAAACTTCTTTTCTCATGTAAGAAATAAGTATACTATTATATTATTTCTTGACTGAATATGTAGAAAATGATATTATCACATACATCGAATAATTCTTGATTAAAACAACATTACTCTACGATAAATTTTCTTTGATGTGTATAAAGTATAGTAACATCTTCATGTAAGTTCATAATTATTAATAGTTTATCATGATCCGTGACTATTACCTATGAAGTTAAAGCAACAGTCCGTTTTTTGGGATTTTGCAAATCTTATTTCTCATATTTCATTGATAGTAATATGGACGAACAATTAATATAATTAGTATTTGATGTTGCAAATAGACTCTTTTTTTGTTAGTAATTGCATGTATTCATGCAAGGGCAAGGTCAATTTTTATAGATATTCTTAACTACAAAGGAGAATAATATTATTCCTTAATTGACGTAACATCCATAAAATAATGATCAATGGAGAAAGTTGACTTCCATTTTTAGGTTGTATATCATATATATCTAAATAAATTATATCTATTTGAAAATGAAATACTGATACATCAATATAAGACAATTATTATCCACCTTTATTAGGTGTTAATTAGTTATAATAATGCCATCCAAATAAGAAAAAATTGGCTATGAATTTACCATGCATTTAATGCCATACGCGTTACTACATGGTGAGTTGTTTTTCTTAATGTATTAGTACAAGTGAATCGAAAAGTTCTTAAATCTTGTCAACAACTCTACCTACAAATATACATGAATTCAAGGTAACAAGAGATTACTCAAAATTATTTACATAGATACACACAACAAACAAGAGAGGAGAGGAAGTGTTGTTTTTTTTTTGGAAACGGTAGTTATATTTCTTTCTATATCATCAAAATTACAATCCCAGAAGGTCAGTGTAAAGTCCATATAAATTTTACAAAAAATCCCGTCACTCAGCAGGTGACAAAGTCCCCCAAAAAATGAAATATCCAAGTGTTGATGTTAAATAAGCCAATCAACACAAAAAGCTGGAACAACCAGCACCAAAAGAAAAGTATAGCAGCCTGTGAGAGACAAGTAGAAAGTTAACCAATGGTTAAAAAAGGCCTTCTATCGATGGGGTGCCAAGGGCCATCTCACAGTCGGGAGCCAAGACCTGCTCCCCCTCGCTGCTCTGTCTGATAGCAGACGCAACCAGTAAATTCTCTGCCTTCTCAAATCCTGTAGCCAAAGAATCTACCCAACAGTGAAACATTGCAGAAATATCACTTAAAATCAAAGATAAATTCCTATGTAAATTCCTAAAGATGCGATTATTTCTCTCTTGCCAAACAAACCAAAGAACCACAAGTACCAGACTGTGTGCACCAGCTAGGGTGACAGCAGATTTAAAGGCAGGAGGAATGTTAAATAAGTCTTCTATTGAATTGAAAGCTGGGTACATATAGTCATTGGAAAGTGAGTGCCATAAAGACTGCA
>JAMKQA010017013.1:0-13827 GCA_024699735.1 Posidonia australis
GAGTTTTCTCGGGCGCATGGGGGTGCCTAATCCCTTCCCCATGCGTAACCAGAATCCTTACCCTTTCTCTGGCCCACATTCATCTTGCATTATCCATTTGGCACGGAGCATGCATTCATTCATCATCTTGTCTTACCTCTTGATTTTCTTGAGGTTCTTCTTGGTTTTCCTCATCTTTCCATTAAAAGACTAGGTGGCGACTCCTTTCCTTATCCTTTTATCTTCCCATGGTGCTTCCGGGTCTTCTCTTCTTCTTCTGGATTCACCATTTTCGCCGTGACCGTCTCGGATCTCCTTGTGTGTTTCCGCACACCGGAGTAGGTTGGAGAACCGCGCCCAGGGGTTCCACTGGCATGGTCACAATATCCAAATGAAACATTTTGAGTCTTGCAGATATTATTATTGTAGTTTCTGACTTCATTTCATTTCCATAGTTTACTGAATATTTAGACTTAATTCTAACTATGGGGGTTGCTTTTCTCTTTATTTTTGAATTCCTTTTACTTGGGATTCTTTTCTTCATTTTTTGTCAAGCTAAAAAGGGACAAGCATATCAAGGAAAAAAGATAGGAGAGGAAATGTGGTTTTGTTTTCTTTCTAGGTACATGCATCTTCATGAAATAAACAAATGATCAACTTCTAATTTTTTATTTCTCTGATGGAATCTTCCTATATCTAAGAAGATCTCAGTTCCCATGACAGTTTTTTATTCCAATCTGGCTACATGAGCCACTACTGTTATTGTTTTCTTCTTTTAAAGTCATATATGCCATACCCATTTGTTGTCATTTATGGTAAGCCAATGCTACTTGTTCTGATGCATGTCTTATCTCATATTAGATGGGAGTTAGACCAACCAAACCCACCAACAAAAAAATTTGAAAGATCATCTAGATTATAATAGTCATTTGACTAATAATGGGAATTAAAGTGTCTCTAGCAACATTTTCTTTTTTTCAAACATTCTGAATCACAAGTGGGAGAAATCTATTTTTGCCATATTGCAATAGCCATGCTTTATCCCTTTATTTGCACTTATTTCTTGATTTGTCATCATGTTTCATTTTTTTCAATAAAGACATCTTATCATTTCTTTCTTTTGTAGAGAGAAATGTCTTGTCATCGTGATTGGATGTATACACGAGTCGTGGATGGAAAAGTGAGTATGAGTTTTTTGAATGGGGTTCAGGAGTTTATGGAATTTGCATATAATCAAGGTCCAGGTATTGTGGAAAGGGATGGAAGGATTATATGTCCTTGTAAAAAATGTGCACTATTGAAAAAACAATCGAGAAGTGATGTTGAAATACATTTATGTAAGAAAAGATTTATGGAAAACTACAAGTGTTGGTTTAAACATGGGGAGGCCTGTCAAAGCTATGGGAAAGTTGCTCCTATTAGTACGGATCCCATTGTGGACATGTTGATGGACGTGGCAGGACCCGATTTTGATGTGTCTACTGATGAAGAGCCACATGGTGAATCTCAAGAGTTTTATGAGTTGTTAAGAAAGGCGAAGGAGCCCTTATGGCCAGGTTGCAAGACTTACACAAAGTTATCAACAGTGTCTGAGTTATTGGCATTGAAGATTGACGACAACATGACAGATAGTTGTTTTAATGCTATGACAGGTAAAATCAAGGAAATGTTGCCAGAGAATCATGAATTACCGAAGAACTACTACAAGACAAAGAAGATGATGAGAAAGATGGGGTTGGCAGAGGTTAAGATTGATGTTTGTTTAGAACATCATATCTTGTACTACAAAGAACACGAAGATAAATTAGAGTGTCCAGAATTTCACGAGCCCCGTTACAAAAGTGATTCAAAGACACGTGTACCTCAAAAGGTGCTTCGTTATTTTCCTCTAGCACCGAGACTAAAGAGGTTGTATTATTGCAGAGAGACTGCAAAAGATATGACATGGCATGCAGATCATACACAGAACTCTGATATGGAGCATCCCTCTAACACCAAGTGTTGGCAAGTCCCGAAGGAGTCGTTTCCATCATTTGCTTCTGAAAACCGTAATGTCGTTGTTGGTCTTTCTAGTAATGGATTCAATCCACATGGTAGAGGAAAAGATTACTCATGTTGGCCTATTATGATCACACTATACAATCTACCTCCTTCTATTTGTAATAAGAGGTCGTACATGTTTTTGTCTTTGCTTATTCCTGGTTTCAAGTCATCCTGGAAAACACATTGACATGTACTTGTGACCTCTTGTAGACGAGTTGAAGATGCTTTGGGACACAGTGATTGAGACATATGATGCAAGCAAGCGAGAAACTTTCAACATGAAAATTGCAGCATTGCTTTGGACTATAGGTGATTTCCCTACATATGGGATGTTGTCTGGTTTGAGCACACATGGAAAGATGAGCTGTCCTCATTGTATGGAACACACAAAGTTCTTCAGCTTCAATATAGTCGAAAGCCATGTTTCTTTGACAGTCATCGTCAATTCTTGCCCATGGACCACCCATATCGAAAACAAAAACAAGCTTTTAAGAAGAATAAAGTCAAACTTTCTAACTCACCTCTCAAGTTATCGGGAGAGCAAGTCTTTAATCGACTTTTAAACTTTGAGCAGATAATTTTTGGTCATGATGTTGGTCCACAAACATTAGAAGGATTTGGGATCACTCACAATTGGACGAAGATTAGCATATTGTAGGAGTTACCGTATTGGTCTAAGCTCTTAATTAGACATAATTTAGACGTCATGCATATCGAGAAGAATGTATTTGATAATGTGTTCTACAAGGTAATGGATGTCAAGGGTAAGACAAAGGACACAGAGAATGCACGCAGAGATTTGAAGTTGGTTTGTAGTTGTAAGGGCTTGCACTTAATAGAACGTGCTAATGGAAAGACTGAAATGGCAAAGGGAAAGTATACGCTCGATAAGAATCAGATAAAGGCAGTGTGTGAGTGGGTCAATAACTTGAAATTTCCAAATGGATATGCATCAAATATATCAAAACTTGTAGATCTCAAGTAATATACTTTCAAGGGAATGAAAAGTCATGATTGTCACGTGTTTATGGAGAGATTACTTCCCCTTGCGTTTAGAGGTTTGTTGCCTAAGTCCATTGTAGATGTACTTACAGATCTAAGTAAATTCTTTAGGCCATTTGCTCTTCCAAATTGTCTATGAAAGACATGGAGATTTTAGAGAGAAATATTGTTCTCATATTGTGTAATCTTGAGAAAATATTTCCGCCTGCCTTCTTTGACTCGATCGAACATCTCATGATTCACTTACCTTACAAAGCCAAAGTGGGTGGACCAGTGCAATATCGATGGATGTATCCTTTCGAGAGGTACATGTTATTGTAAAGAAAGTTCGTTTCTTTTTAGCTATTCGGAGATCGTTTATCTAAATTTTCCACTTTTTTAATAGGTACATTTTTTTCTTGAAACAAAAAGTTCGAAATAAGAATAGAGTGGAAGGTTCAATAAGTGCACAATATATCTATGACTTTTTGCTCAAGATATTTCTCATCAGAGGTTGAAACAATGCATAATCGAGCACAGAGGAACGATGACCTTTGAGTTGAAGAACAAGACGATATACTTTCTATCTTTTGTTCTAGTGTTCGTCCTTTTGGAAAAGCAAAAGGACGTCTACTCACCTAGAAAGAGAAAGATGCTGCAGAGTTATATGTTCTTGATAATTGCCAAGAAGTCGAACCTTTTGTTGAGTATTTTTTGCTATTTTTCTCGATATGTTTATTCAATAAATTTTGATAATAAATTATCTTATTATGTTTAAATTCTCAAGTGCAGGCTATTTAGAGAACAATTAATGGTCGATCGTCCTAGTCTAAAAGATGATGATATCTTGGAGTTATTTAGGAACACATTTCCTAAGTGTTTTAGAAATCATATAAACCAACTTTATCCTAGTCCAAAGCAAAAGCTCTTACAAGACTTAGCTTATGGTCCTATTTTTCAAGTAAAGTCGTATGGAGCTTGCTTTGCAAATGGGTATTGATTTCACACACAAGAATACGGAGGGGGATTAACTACTCAAAATTCAAGGGTTATGGTGAACGGATCTTGTTATGGAGAAGACCATATTAACTATTATGATATCTTAAAAGAGATTCTCGTGTTGGAATACATTGGTGCAAATAAAGTGATAATATTCGTTTGTGATTGGTATGACACTAAAGAAGGAGTCATACACGATATTAGGCATGATATTGTAGATGTTGTATCAACCAAATACTTAAGGAGATTCGAGCCATTTGTGTTAGCTTCGCAAGCGGATCAAGTTTGTTATGTACCTCAAGTTTCAAGAAAGAGAAAGAAAGATGAATCTTTCAGTGTAATGAAGATCAAAGCACGTGCCTACATTGCTATGGTCGATGATGCTACGAATGATGAGTTTGAAGACTTGTATCAGCCTGACTACGAGCATCCACAACCGATAGTGGTAAACCATACTCTAGATCAAATCTCTATAATTCTATCAAATTCAGTGTTGTGGCAAGTTGAGGATAAAGAAAGAACGTTTGTAGAAGATGACAGTGAAGATGATGTTGAAAATGAAGAAGAAGAAAGTGTTGACTATAATGACGAAGATTAATTAGATTATATTGTTATTTTGGTAAATATCTTCTTTAATTTACTTTGTAAACTCCTTCTGCACTTGCATTCTATATTGATCTGTTATTTAATTTTGATATCTATCAACTAATTAAGATAATATAGAAAACTAACAACTTAATTTCAATTCAGGTTCATCATGGCTTTCGTGTTGAGCATTGTCGCTGTTCTTGTGCTTGTAAGTATCATTAAGTAATAAGAATATAATAATCATTTTTGTATCATCAACTAATCATCAAGTATTCTTTACGGTTTTAGATGGCCGGATTTGGTAGAGGCGGTCGACTATCTAGTGGTTCTGGTGGACATGGTTCATCGGAGGATCAAGAGATTGATCCTAGTGCTTATACGAGTGCTCAGTTGCTTGAGTTCATTCGTTCACAGGGTCTGACACCACCTGAGGTTGGATGGACACTTCTGACAACTTTGGTTGAGGCTCCCACCTCTCCTCCAATGTTTAGGCATAGTACTACTCCACAAAGTAGTGATGCACGCCATGTCTAGCCAGAGCTATCTCTTCGTCCAGCTGCAATAGGTAAATAATATAATGAAATTACACTTTTTAAGTCTTTAAATAAAACATAATTATTGACAAATATTTAATTTGATTGATAAATAACAAGAACAACAATAACAAGGAGGAAATGCTCAAGTTTCTCAAGGACCACGACCTCTTCTAGAGCTTGATTCAGACAGGTAACTTTTAATTTAATTTGGTGTTAGTCAACATGTACTACTTTTTTCCTGTACCTAACTTGATTTATTTGTAGTAACAAGAATTTGTAGATCTTATGCATCGACTGTCGTGTACCAGTGGTCACATTTGCATCCAAATGAGATGGAAAGAATGTTTGATGTGCTATTAGTAATTATTTTTTTATTCTATCTATAAGTTAAACATTTAGTATATTAAATTGACAATGATGTTGTATTTATACAGAGCAAGTTTAAACTTTCACATGGATATACCAAGGAGGATTATCATGTGCCTTTTACAAAATTAATTAAGAAAAGGATGAATGATACCTATTAAAGTGCATGAATAGATGCATTAGCAAAATGTCCTAAGCCTCACGATGATTATCAGGCAACCAAGACATTTCCTCCCTATTGGTGTATACCAAAGAGGTAATTATTATTTATATTAAATTTCAGATGTTTTTATTGTTGTACATGTGAGGATTAACATATATATTATTGATTAATGTTAAATCTAGGTGGAATGGGCTCTGTGATCTTTTTTCCACAGACGCACAGTTCCAAAAAAGGTCTACAGCTGAGAAGTCAAACCGTGGAAAGCAAGAAATTCGTTCTACGAGCGGATCAAGAAGCCACAACGATCATCAAGTTGAGTTAGTAAGGATATTTTTATATTAATTTACTTTAAAAATTATGTTTATATTAATGCATAAATAGCACCAAAATACTTAATAAATGTATAAATTATACTTAATAATGCATGTTTGAAGACATAAGCAAAAATGACGTGTAGATTCACATGTCTTTATTTTCATGTAAGGATGTTTAAATGCAATATTAATAATTGTGTAGAAATGTCTTTATTTTCATGAATGGCAAAAATTTGTTATTTTCATAGAAAAGATCCAATAACAGCTACTTTAAAGATCCAATCCTCCCATCTGTATGAAGTTCTTGTAATTTTGTCTATCCTACTTGAATTCAATAGTTATACTTGTAAAGGCTGATTGTGGAAATTCTGGTGACTAGAATAATATAGGTTTTGGGCTTGCAGTTGTATTTTTCCTTTGGACTGATGATTATGATTCTCTACCACTAATTACTGCTTAAGAAATTCAATTGTTGAGTTTTCTATTTTCAATTGACCGAAAGAAATTCAATGAAGACAAGTTTTACTATAGCAATGGTCACTGCTTTGTTGATTTGTCTGTTCCACTGAAGCATACAAATGTAGTCTTGTTCTTAACAAATTCTGTTTCTAATACTATAAATGCTTTCTGGGTTCTTTTAGTTTTCATTATGCATGTCTTCTTGTTGTCAAAATAATCTATTTTGACTTTGGCCATGATTTTTCACATAAATGTGGCATCCAAACTGGTTCAACTATGCTTCTTGTGAAGAATTAACTGGTTAGCTTAGAATATTATATTTTCCCATTTTGGCCAAAGGATTATCTTACCCTTTTACAAAAAGTAATGGAGAATTCTGCAGTGTCTTGTTCTGTAGCAAAAACGTATCATATTTTGCAGATTTAACAAATTCCATTTCTAATACTGTAAATGGGTTCTGGGTTCGTTTTTACTTTCAGTAATAATCGTGGATTAAGGTTTTATTTCGAATTTTCTATAAATGTAGCATCTAATTTGGTTCTTGCTTTTCTTCAATTAAAGAGATTGTTGATTAGCTAAGGATACTCTCTCCTTTTCTTCTGTACGTTGGCCTTGTCTAAAGCTATTGTTCTTCCACAATGTTTTACGATTTATTTTACCTTGTTATAAAAATGCTTTTCTACGGCCACTTTTTCTATGAGCCGGGAAGAAAGCATCAAATTTTGCAAATGGCAACCTCAATTTCTGTTAATGGATCTGGGTTCTTCTCCACACTAGGAAATATCATATTGTTCAATTCAATACTTGGTCTTTTTAGGAAAGAGATTGATTGAGCTATTAGTGTTGTTCTTGTAGATGCATATCTTGGGAGAGAAAAGTTTAGAGAAAAAGAAGGCGAGTTAGAGCTCTTCTGGGGGGAAAAGTGCTGACGAAGTGAAGGTTTTTGTCAGTTGCGAGTGTGGAATTCGTCATGTGATATTGATGCGTTTTTTCTTTTCCTTCTTGTTTTCCAAATCAATTTCAGAGATGTAAAGAGAAGAATTTCATGCTTGCTGATACTGATGTTTTATTGCTTTCATTGTTCTTTCCTATTGAGCTGATGCTTCTGAGGCTGTTCATGAACAGGCCATTACTAGTTAATGGTAGCACACAAAAGAATGGATAGGTGGCAGTTGGTCGAAAATATTTCACTATAGGATGAAATGTATCAGAATTTGCTTCTCATTAGTAACAGAATCCATACAATTCTCTCCTTGTGTCTTTCTTGTTTCTTCTTTGGCATATTAAACAGAAAAGATAAACTTAGTATAAGTAGTTTTTATTCAATTTAATTGCAAAAGTAGTCAAGTATGTACAGGAAAGTTTATGTCTATTACTGTATATAACTTTCTATGATCATATTTATCTTAAGACATGGTGATGCTGTCAGTGTAATTCTCGTAACATGTCTAACAGTTTGATGTCATAATTGCTAAGATTCACAACATACTATTCACATTATCGAACCTGTTAAACTCCATGTACTCCAGAAAATTGTGCAACTGTAGAGTTATTTTCTTCTTAATATGAAGTAGGAAAACAAGGATCCAAAAGATTATGTTCATAGTGAGAAGCTTGTTGTTGCTTTTGGGCTCCAATAGGTTGTTTGTCTAGAAGCTTAATTAACCTTGTTTGAAGCCATTACTCACTATATCCATTTCCTTGGGATTTGGGGATGGTAGTAAGTTACATCTGCCATTTTGTCTTATATATTTGACATATAATAGTCATTGTTACAAAATAATGGTAGGAAGATCCTCTCTCTTATTTGTTTGCAGTTCTCATCTTGCAAGACCAAGTCGACAATGACAATGACATTCTTTGGGTGATATAGATGTAAAAAGATTAATATTTGAAAAAATTAATAAAGTTTGTGTCTAAATTGTTATAGGCCACAAAACTATGTAGGGAACCTACAGTGACAGAGTAGTGGACTACATCCCACACTAGTGGGTCAGAGCATGTTTGGTCAACCCAGAGTGTGAAGGATGTACTTGTAAGTAATAATGGTTATAATTAAAGTTATTTTAATAATATGCACTTATATTTTATATTATCTTTAACTAATTTCTTGTATTTATTTATATAGGATAGGTACACCTTCTTGTATCAAGAAAAATATGGAGACGATAATGTCAATGAACACCCAGCCTTTGACAAGAAACTTTGGAAGCAAGTTTCATTGGAAAGGAACGTGGGTAGTTCATCAAGAAAGCAAGGCTTGGGTGGTTGGGATCCATACTACTCAGAAGATACGACTATTGATTCTTCTACGGCTTCTACTAGGCAATATCGTCCTACACCTCAGGCTTCTGCTTCATTTGATTCGGAGTACTTCAGTTCTCAATTGTCACAGATGGCAAGTACATTAGAGAGTTTCAGCGTCGACATAAGGAATGAAATAAGGACTGAAATAAGGAATGAAATAAGAGATGAAATACATGCTTTAGAGGATCGACTTGTAAGGTAAAATTTGATTTGCTTTTAAAATTTTTGATATATATAAATTATCATGTTGAATTCAATATTATAATTTAATCATTGTTCATTACAATATATATAAAGTTTGTTTTTTATAATCAGAAGATATACGGACGAGCAAGAAGTTAATTTGGAAAGTGATGATGAGGAGGATTTCAAGGAGTATACACATCGTCGTCGCTCCATCCATGCATCATCCTCAAAAGGTAAAGGAAAGCAAGTTGGTTCTCGAAGAAAGTAATATGTAATATATCGTTTTGCCTTGTATTATATTTATTGACTTGTATTAAGATATGTTAGTATTGTATTAGCTACTTTTTTGTAAAAACTTTGGATGTGTAAAATCTTATGTTCTACGATCAATTGAAACTTTTTTTATAAAAACTGTATATGTGTAATTTAATGTACTTGTGAATGTATTTGAATGTCATTATACCAAGTATATGAATCTTAATTTTAGCAGGTTCAATTTTGTAATGTATTGTTTTTTTTTTAACTGCCCAGTATTAGCGAGGACATCGCAAGGACATTTCCTCGCTATATCCTCGTAAAAAAAATGAATTTTGTTTTATTTATCGAGCACTTAGCGAACCAATTGCAAGGACATTGTGTGACCACGTCCATGCTATATCCTCGCAATTTTGTCACTAAAATTGGAACGACGACACAATCTCATGATATTTAGCGAGCATTTGCCGAGGATACTACGAGGATATAGCGAGGACATTACGAGGAAATATTTCTTCGTAATATCCTCGCTAATATTAGACTAGCACATTGTGAGGATATATCCTCGCAGTATTGATTTAACGAGTTACTTGGCTACAAGGATAATTAATCCTTGCTAAGTCCTCGTTAAAGCTTGTAACGACGATTTAGCGAGGAATCAGCGAGGACTTAGCGAGGAATATAGTCCTTGCAAAATCCTAATTCTCTTGTAGTGTTGTCAAGACCGATTGGTAACCAGGAACACTTGTTGGGGCTATGCACAGGATGCAGTATGTTCAATAGCTCGCTATTTAGTCGATTCCGGTTTGTAACATTCAGCTTTGGACCAGTCTCTCTGATTTTCAATACCGCGTGTGCTGCATTATTTATGTTTGTATTGGACTTTACAAAATGTTGTTGAACGGAATAAAGTTGAAGCCTATTGTTAAACCAATGTTTTGAGCAGGTCCTATAGGAGATCGTCCTCCCTTTCTGGAGTGGCTTGAGTCAGGAGAAGTTGCAGTGTCCTATTAATCATGGGTTTACCCACGATGATCATACCTATGCATTGCTCAGATGTTCTCCAAGCATGGATGGGGAAACTAACAGAAAGTGATCGTGACAAGCTGCGAACTTGGGGGATCTCCTTAAAATTTCTGGATATCGCAAAGGTAGAGGTTTCTCGATACTTCCTATGTACAGTTGCTCAGTTCTGGAAGCCAGCCCATCATGTATTCCACTTCAAGAGAGTCAATCTGACTCCTACTTTGGAGGAGGTCCATAGAGTGTGCTGTCTGTAGAAGTTTCTGGGACCCACCGTATTTATGTGACGCACTTAGTCTTGAGTGAGCTGACTGGCCGATCAACCAGCGATTGTGGTCGTCAACTTATCTGTTCAGACGGACATTCTTCCATGCTACAGCTAGCTTCTTTGACAAGGTGGCTGGAATGCACACCTCCTTGGGAGATGAGCTATGGTTGAAAGGCTTTGTTGCCTGCTTCTTAGGAGAGTTGGTTTTCAACCATGGTCAGAAGGTCGCCGCGATTGCTTTGGCAGTGGTCACCTGTTGGATAGACTTGGCCCCAATTATCTTGGCATAAACTTACTAGGCTTTAGACCGGTCACTGCGACGCTGCCGGCACTTTTATGGCTGTGGAGCTTTTGTACAGGTCTGATTGGTCGCTTATTTAGGTGTAGAAGTCTTACATCGGCAACGGTTGACCTTCGAATCCTACTATCAAAGCGGTCATGCTCGCACGCTCACCTCGGTTTGGAAGGAGTATGAGCGATTGGAAAGTTTGACAGAAGACAAAGTCATCTGGCTCATCATTCCTTCGGCCACTCATAATTTTGAGGCTTTCTTCAATACAACAGATATGCAGCTTATCATCCTACCGAGGCTGACTGGTGGAGTTGAGTATCACCTAGTCTACGTGATGTAGCAGTTTGGCTATCAACAAGATTCCCTTGTTTAGGGGTCAATGCCAGCCCGGTTCTAGGAGTACCCTCCGAGCTCCTATGCTATGACAAAGGAGCTATCTCAACTGCTTAGTGGCTCCATACGATCGAAGGATCTCGAAGTCACAGAAGGGAAGGGTTGCATAGCAGATTATGAAGTCGAAGTTGAGGAAACCTAGCTGATCTACAGCATTGCTCCAAGCCATAAACTTTTTACCAAAGCTCCAGGCTCGAAGAGATCCAAGGATGACGCAGACTCTTGAAATTCACGTTACGCTACTAGTTCATTACAAGTTGAAATGCATGTAATTACTTCATTGACTGCTATAATAAAATTCATCGGAACACCTCTGGCCAGCTTGTTTGGTTGCTTATGGTTGATGTTGAGTAGAAATTGCCATTGTGACAACTTGTGCTTAACTGGTTTAGATTGCTGCTTTCTTTTGCCTATCAACTTGGCACTGGGGACCACCCAGATAATAGTGGAGAATCTTATTTTATTGCCTAGGCCTGAAGGAATGAAGTATTCACAAACTTTTGTAATAGGTAGGGCTAAATCCAGCCTGCTCTGTTGGACTTGCCCTAGTTGAGCAAGTCTGGTTTTCTTCTAGACCTTGGACGAGGTCTAGGTGTTCTTGTCCCAGATCCACTCCAAACGGACAAATCTCGGCAACATCTGCTCTGCTGGACTTGCTCTAATCGAACAAGTCTTATTTTCATCTCCTTCTAGGCCTCGTGCGAGGGCTAGAGCATATCCCGCTTGGTAAGCTCTTCCCCTTGGGCTGATAGGTCTAATATCCTATCATGCACTTACCAGCGAGCTGATATCCCAAACTATCTGATTAGCATCTGTCAACTTGCCATCCCTTGTTTAGTATGTCCAAAACTTGCCATATCCTCTCTCGGTCGGTAGGTTTGAAACTTGCCATCTCTCGATCGGTAAGTCCAAAACTTGCCATATCACCTCTCGGTCAATAAGTCCGAAACTTGCATCTCTCGATCGGTAAGTCTGAAACTTGCCATATCCCCTCTTGGTCGATAAGTCCGAAACTTGCCATCTCTTGGTCGGTAAGTCCAAAACTTACCATATCCCCTCTGGTCGCTAAGTCCGAAACTTGCCATCTCTCAGTCGGTAAGTCCGAAACTTGCCACATCACTAGTCGGTTGGTAAGTCCAAAACTTGCCATCTCTCGGTCGGTAAATCCGAAACCTATCATATTTCCTCTTGGTCGATAAGTCTGAAACTTGCCATCTCTTGGTTGGTAAGTCCAAAACTTGCCATATCATCTCCCAGTCGATAAGTCTGAAACTTGCCATATCCCCTCCAGTCGGTAAGTCCAAAACTTACCATCTCTCAATCAGTAAGTCCAAAACTTGCCATCTCTCGGTTGGTAAGTATGATACTTGCCATATCTCCTCTGGTTAGTAAGTCCGAAACTTACCATCTCTCGGTCGATAAGTCTGAAACTTGCCATATCCCCTTCGGTCGATAAGTCCAAAATTTGCATTCTCTCTGTCATTAAGTCCGAAACTTGCCATATCCTCTCTCGATTGGCATTAGTCAACTTGCCACATCCTCTCACGGTTGGTAAGTCCGAAACTTGCCATATTCCCTTCTTGGTCGGTAAGTCCTAAACTTGCCATATTCTTTTCTTGGTCGGTAAGTCCTAAACTTGTCATATTCCCTACGGTCGGTAAGTCTGAAACTTGCCATATTCCCTCTGGTAGGTAAGTCCTTAACTTGCCATATTCCATCCAGTCGGTAAGTCCGAAACTTGCCATATTCCCTTCTCAGTCCGTAAGTCCGAAACTTGCCATATTCCCTTCTCAGTTGGTAAGTCCAAAACTTGCCATAATCCCTCCAGTCGATAAGTTCGAAACTTGCCATATTCCCTCTGGTCGGTAAGTCCGAAACTTGCCATCTCTCGGTCGGTAGGTCTGAAACCTACCATGCCTCATTCGATTCTTGCTTAGAGAGTTTGGAATCGATTATGCCCCCTTTGGTCGTGTTCCAGATGACCTACAACAACTTCCTTCATTAGGTTGGTACCCCAAACTACCCGATTGACACTCATCAAGGCGTCTATCTTTTTGGTCAGCTGGTCCGGTATCCTGTCATGCCCCCTTTCTCTTGGGCTGGTAGCCCAAACTACCCGGTTGACAACCGTTATATTGTCTGAAGTGGACTGATAACCCAAACTATCTGGTTCACAAGTCTGATAACATTGTGCCATTGGATTCTCAATGTGTGCTCTAAAAGTAGTGGTCTCCTCCTCCGGTTCCCTTTTCCATGTAAGAGGGGGCAGGGTGTCTTTCTCAACCTTGAGTGTCGGTCTCTGTTCCATTCGTCCTCCGACCTAGCTCAAGGAGGGGCATCTGTAGAAACCCCATATGCTCAAAATTGGACCCTAAACCTAAACCCTAGTCCTAAACCCTAGACCTAGCCAAAACCCTAGACCTAACCTAAATCGAAAACCCTAGGCTAGCCTAAACCCTAGTCTAAAACCATAGGCTTAACAAACCCTAGCCTAAAACCCTAAACCTAACCCGAAACACTAACCACTTCCCACTCCACCATAACAACCCTAACCACTTCCCACTCCACCATAACAAATCCTAACCACTTCCCACTCTACCATAACAACCACTAACTAACTATAACAACCCATAACAAACTACCTAGCCATTGCAAGCCTATAAATACACCCCCCC
>JAMKQA010017014.1:0-16457 GCA_024699735.1 Posidonia australis
TTTTTTTTTTTTTTTTTTTTTTTGGAAACGATTTTATTTATATATTACAATCATAACAAACACTTAACTATGAGACCACCATCAAGTGAAACAAATTTTCATAATTTTTTCTCCCGTCATTTATGAAATATGAATCCAAGAAGGGAATAATATAATAATATGATTGTAATATATATGATGTTCGTCGAAGTTGAACTTCAAACCTCTCGTACAACCATAAAGAAACTTCATCAGTAGACCAAGTGATTACAGACAAGGTCTCCAAGAGTCAAATGGCCTTTTTCCCATTTAGAGGAGGTCCTCGTGTATGCGTAGGGCAAGGGATCGCCAGATGATGTGTATGATTTTACAACGTTTCTCTTTTGAGCTTTCACCGTTCTACATCCATGCCCCTCGTAGTGTTGTAACTCGTCTACCACAACATGGTGCTCAACTCTTGCCACGGAAATTATGATTGTGGCATTTACAAAGGGAAGGAACACATCTCCCTGCTTGATTTTCTTTCTTTTTTGAATACAAGTTTAATTTATGGTTTGCATGAGTCCAATATGACTTCATCAGGTTTCAAATGTAGGAGTAACTTGTAAAAATAAACTATCCCTATGGGTAAACTCTTAAGACAATTTCTCCTAGCACGATTTAACAACGGGTCAATAAAAAAATAAAAAAAGTGCTAAACTATTGTATTGTGGATACATGGGTATCACTTGTTTTTCATTCAACCTTTTGTGTTTACATCTTTGACAATTAAATTTAAATTAGTTATGGAATAATATGTTGAGAACAACACATCTATATATACTAACCACAATCAAATAGCAAAAAAAGAAACAAGAATACAATGATAAAAGTATACATACAAACATAAATATATACAAGATTCGACCAGAAGGATAGATCTACGTCCACTATATTATGAGAATAATATATTACATATATTTTTATTCATTACATGTGTCTTAGGGATCTCTTAAGAATTGTCAACGAATACCATACCTTACATCTTCTCGATAACAAGAATATCTTGTAATTGTTGTATCTTCACTCCATTCTCGATAAGAAGATTATTTTCACATGTTGAAATTATTTTTGAATTGAATGTAGTTATAACATTTAAAAATGTGATAACCAACATAAAATCTTATTTTTAATTAAGATAAAAATATATCATTTTAAACTTAACGTTATCCATATTTTTTTTAGAATTTTCCTGAATTGGCTGCTATATATATATAATGAAGATTATATTTAATTGCTAGGAAAATAGTACAAACATTAATAATTATGGGAATAATGTTATAATATTTTTATAAAAATCCAATATATTATATTAAAGCTTAAGATGATGAAATACGATGAGAGAGAGCTCTAGGATACTCATCGCCTATTTGTGTGGTGATGAAACTAGACACTAGTGAAGTAGGTGACGAGTGAAATTGGAGATGAGATCTATCGCTACTCAGTAAGGCCAAGAGTTTGTCTTTTTGCAGTTTCTCTTTGTCTTTTATATTAATCCAAAGAAATATATTAAAAGTCAAGAAAAACTTCAAAAATTCCATAAAAATCATAAAAACATTTTCTTTAACATTAAAGTAATCAAATCTACTGCTAAGTTGAGTCTACCGAGAGTATTAACTCTGTCATAGTTAATAAACTTGCATTAATTAATGTTTAAAGTACTTAAATTTATTACTAATTTGAATAAAATGAGAGTATTAGCTTTATCACATCTAACAACCATATACTTAGAAAAAATATTCAAATTACTCAAACTTATTACTAATTTGAGTACGTTAGCACTGTCACAGCTAACGATTTTGAATCAAGAAAAGTAAAATTATTTCTAAATAAATTATGAAAATTCTAAAAGATATGTTAAAAAATCATAGTCATGTAATTAACTGTTAGAAATACAAAAATAAAATATTTACAATATCAATAAATACGTTGTTTTAAAAGGAATCCAAACAAAAATTTGCAAAAAAAAAGAAAAAAAGAAAGAAAGAACATTTCTAGTTTCCACGATGCAGAACAGCACTGGAGTACACTTGCGCGTTCATATGTGGTTCTTTTCCATTCTATCCACCATGGACGGTGGCCTTCTTGTCAAAAATCTGATTTTTAAATCATACAAGCAATACAGCGGTGGGTGCAACCGTGCGTTCATGTGTGGCTCGTTTTCATTCTATCCACTATTGACGGTGGCCTTCTTGTCAAAGATGTGATTTTTATATCATAAAAGCAATAGAACGGTGGGTGCAATCGTGCAAGCAAGAGGCAATGAGAGAAGACCACTGGTTTCCATAAAAGCAATCACAACTCTCTCTCCCTCTATTTGGAGAATAATCCCTTCTCGTATTGCAAGATGGGATTTTTGCCTTCTGAGTCTGTGCTAGTATGGGTTGTCTACTTGGTCTATGCTCTGCTGCTATTGTGGCTGGTGATTTATTTTGGAAGGGTAGTGGAGTGGATATGGTGGAGACCCAAGAGGCTTGAGAGGCTTCTCAGGGAGCAGGGCATCAAAGGCAACCCCTACAGACTGCTGGTGGGAGATGTCAGAGATAATTTCAGGATGACGAAGGAGTCACAGTCCAAGCCCTTGCCTCTTTTCTGCCATGACATCGCGCCCCGTGTATTCCCTTATATTGCCCAGACATTGGAAAAATATGGTAGTTGATCATCACTTAGAATTTTATATTTCTTTTTCAGTAAGGTCTCTTTCTGAGTTATCAAAGAACAGTTCAATTACCTTCTTCTGGTTCCATGTTTTTTCTTGGTGTTTATATCTGTTGTTGGTCGTAGTTAATTGTTGGGTATTTTTGTTCTTGCCTTTGTTTGCAATTCTATATCGATGTGGTGATCAAACATGATGTGGGATTTGGGTACACTCTTAATCTCTTTTTAAAGTTCAAACTACTGAAAAAACTTGTAACATAAGATAGCTAGAACAAATTACTACAAATTAAACAGGGTGTGGGATTTGTGTTGCCTTAGCTTCTTCTGCAACTGCAGATCCATCCTGAAATAAAAGAAGCATGTGCTTTTCTATAGTGGCTCAGGTGGTAGGACATATAAAAATATATGTCAAATACTTTCTCTAAGGAAATTTTTTTTCATTGAGATGTAAAAAGATTGAAAATTTATCTATAAATTGACGTGTCCAGTTAAATGCATTAAATCTTAGGTTAACCATCTTCTCTGAAAAAGTTTTATCTTTCTATGGAATGTTAAAAAGGTAGAAGACTTAGGCTATGTACATGGCAGAAGTATTTTCAGAAAATGTGATGGATATTAAGTTTTTTTGTGCAGGCAAAAGCTCTCTTATTTGGTTTGGAACATTTCCGAGAATGATAGTTACAGATCCAGAGATGGTAAGGGAAATCCTTTCTAGCAAGTTTGGTCACTTCGAGAAAATTAAAACAATCCCATTTGCAAAGTTGGTAGTCTCAGGGCTTGTCAGTCATGAAGGAGAAAAATGGGTGAAGCACAGAAGGATTATCAAACCTGCCTTTCATCTAGACAAATTGAAGGTACAATTATTCAGAAGTCTACATGGCTAAACACACCAACTACTGAAAAAGAATTTGGAAAGAAACCCATATTTTTTACGGTATAAATTTCATAAGGATGATACCCAGTAAGCTTGCATTTAACCCTTTTACACTGATTCTATCTTCGGATTGTCTCCATTGCAGAGCATGCTTCCCAAATTCTCTACTTGTTGTACCAATTTGATTGACCGATGGAGGGAAATGGTTTCATCGGAAGGATCCACAGAATTAAATGTATGGCATGAACTCCAGAACTTCACAGGAGATGTTATTTCTCAAACAGCTTTTGGTAGCAACTTTGATGAAGGAAGGCGCATATTTCACCTCCAAGCTGAGCAAGCCAAACTCCTCTCTGAAACAGCCAAATATTTTTTCATACCCGGATATAGGTGTGCTTTGGTGGCTCTATTTCGTCGAGCATGTTTAAACGTTGTAATGTTGCACCTTGATTATTATTTATTTGGTCTCAACCTGAATGGATATTGTGCATCATGCTGCTTATTGGCATTAATGCCACAGATATTGCTACAAATTCCTGTAAGAAAGTGGACATTCTTCTTCCCTTAAGGGTGGGAAGTGGGTGTTGGAAGTGGGGAATTGGGCTTCTGGACTAGTTTCTTGACAACTGATGAGAATATTTATAATTATTGTTTATTAAATTATTATTTATAATTTTTGAAAGGATATTTTAGTAGAAATTAATTTAGATTTATTTTGACATTGATGTGTCGACATTTTTCTAATATAATCTTTTCATATTTATGTTAATTAAATGTATAACTGACTACTAATACCATAAATTTGGATAATATATGTTTTTAAAATATTAGAGATGATGTACTTCTGAGACCCTCACTTCTAATAAACCAATTAATAAAAACTGACATTGTCAAGAACTAGACTTTTGAAATTGTAGTTCATCCTCTATGTTAAGTTTTCCTTGCAATTGATCCCACCCTAAATTAGGGATACCTTGAGGGTACTTCATGATTCTTATGCTATTCCACTTACCAACTAATCTGTGATGTCTTACAAGTTATTACTGACATTTGAATTGAAATTTGACGTTTAATATGAGAGGTTTGCGGTCAACTTCTTCAATAGCCATAAATTTTTGACAAATATTGAATTTCTGTTGAATTCTCTGATCCAAGTCAACACTATATTATGATTGTGATCTTGAAAGGAAAACTACTTGTTATCCAATCTAATTGACAATAACAATGTAAATGGCAAAATACATTAAAGTCTCTTAACCTACGTTATTTGATGGTCATCTTTTATTTACATTTCCTGATGTAGTTTTGATAGAAAGCGTTGGAATTTTACTTTGTTGTTGTCTGTGCTATTGAAGCTATTTTCCAACAAAAGCTAACAAAAGAAGGAAGGAAATTGAAAGAGAAGTCCGCGCTCTTCTGAGGACTATAATTGGAAAGAGGAAGAAGGCAATGGAAGTTGGAGTCAACAGTGATGACTTGCTGGGGTATTTAATGGAGTCAAATTTCAAACATTTGCAGGAAAATGAAAGTTCTCGTAAGATTGGGTTGACAGTGGAGGATGTTATTGATGAATGCAAGTTGTTCTACTTTGCTGGACATGAGACCACATCTATTTTGCTCACTTGGACGTTGATATTGTTATGCATGTATCCATATTGGCAAGCTCGTGCTAGGGAAGAGGTCCTACAAAACTTTGGAAAAAATAAACCAAACATCAATGGACTAAACCACCTGAAGATTGTGAGTATCACTTTTAAATTCCTACAATTAATGATGTGTTTTGGACTCAAAATTTTTTGAAGACATTAGCTTATGGTAAGTAGATTATAGTTGAATCTTATTAATAGATTGGTTGTTGCATTTTTTACTATTGTGTTTTTTTGATCATCTGAACACAATACTTATGTCTAGGAAATTCTTATATGCGAGAGTAGGATGACGACCTATATATGAATTATATTCTATTATTTACTATTGATCACTTTTGTTTTCCCCATCAGTTCAAATACCATAGCTATAGCTTTAAAGTCTAGCTTTTGTTGATTAAATCTCATAAAGCTTTTCTATTACACTTTTTTTAAATCATATGTATTTATTGTGATGCCAATATGTATATATGTACATGTCAATGTTTTTTTTTTTTTGGAAACAGTATTTATATTAATAATTCCTGACTATGAGACCACCACCAGGAAGAGGTAAAATTTAAAGTCCAAGCTGAGACAAACATATTAAGGATTCAGCAGATCCCACGGGAAACTCAAAATTGGTACCTGATAAAGTACAAGAGTGGTCAAAATATGTCCAAAATTGCAAAATTAATACTTCCTTTTAGAAAAAGAACAAGAGGAGTGATCTTCAGCAGTTCTACCCTCAACAGAAGCATTTGCTGAGAATATAGGCGTCTCAGGATTTGTGTTGACAGAGGAAGCCCCAACATTTTACTGATCCAGACTCCAAGAATATTGTATTTCTGTGGCCGTTTGAATTAAGGAGTCCCTTTCAAAACCTGTGGCCAAGGTTACTGTCCAAGCATTCATAAGAGAAATAATATGAAGTAAGATTATCCTAAAAGAATTAAATATGTTGCGAAAAATTCTACTATTTCTCTCCTTCTACATACACTAGATCACAATCGAGACCAGTCCGTGCCAACCTTTATCAGATATTGCAAAGGCACAATGAGGCTTATAGTTGAAAAGATCCTTTATATGATAAAAAAACAGGATACATGGAATCCATGACAAAAAACTTCCAAATAGAAATTGCTAAAGGGCAATGGATGAAGAGATGAGATACTGTTTCATAATAACCGTTACACATGGGGCATGACTCTAGCCCCAGCCAACCTTTTTTCTTTAAATTGTCCCGTGTAAGAATCTTATTAGACACTGCTAGCCAAGAGAATAATTTAACTTTTAAAGACACCCAAGCCTTCCAAATGGGTTTATATAAATGAAATCTCAGTCCGTCATCATTTAAAACTTTGTAACATGAATTAACTGTAAAGAGCAGGGAGTGATTAGCCTGTCAAATGATTTTGTCCTTTGTCAGATTAAGCTGCAGTCCAGATATGACTTCTGCCAGCTGACCCATTTGGGTTAAAAGGTGTTGTTGACTAAAATGATGCTCAGAGTTATTAGAGAAATCAAAAAGTCCTAGAAAATTCTGCCTACTTAAAGACATAATTTTTTTAATAGATGTCTTCTTTTGCTTTTCCATTTTAAACAAATCTGGAAACCTGTGTTTTAAGGAGTGTCCATGTATCCACTGTTACCTACTTCACTAGATGAAAAGCAGTTCAGAATACTAAAGCAAGACTTAAAGTTGTTGCCAAATAGGGAGCACTTATTATCTGAATAATTTAGCAGTGCCCCAATGGTAGATCTGAAACAATATCTGGCTTTTAACAAGCTAAACCAATTTAGATTTGGGGTACATACATTTAAAAGTCATACTAAAGTTTTTGAGATTTATAATGCCTCACCCCCTCTACTCCCTGGATCGGCATAGGGCTGTCCAATTTACTAAATGATACCCTTTATAATTAGAAGATGCAGATTTCCAAAGGAATCTACCTCTAAGCCTATTAATTTCCTTTTCCACCCTCGTTAGCAAGTGAGGCACAGAAAGGTAATAGGTTTTATCACAGAGAGTACAGAGTTGATTAGAGTTAGTCTGTCCCCTAAAGATAGGTACTTGGCCTTCCATGTTGATAACTTGTTTGAGATTTTCTCTATCACTGGCGTCCAATCTTTATAGGTGGCCTTTCTATGGTGCAGTGGAAAACCAAGATAGCTTATTGGTAAAGTTCCAAGCTGACATCCAATGATGTTGCACCCAAGTTCCAAATCAGTTCTAGACACACCCACACCAGTCAGAGAGGACTTGTTAAAGTTTATCTTAAGCCTAGAGTAAGTTTGAAAGTAACAAAGAATTCTTTTAATATTTACCAGATTGTTTACTCCTGAAGATAGAAATAATATAGTATCATCTGCATATTGGCTATTGATTATATTTGGGCCCTCATTAAGGAATTGGATCTCCAAAATAAGGTTATTATTTACTACCAAAGCCAGCATTCTATTTAAAATATGAGACACCACTATGAATAAGAGGGGGGATAAAGGATCATCTTGTCAAGTCCATTTGAAGCACCAAAGAAGCCTGTTGGTGATCTATTGACTAATATGGAGAATCTAGCCGTTGAAATACACATAGATATCCAAGATACCCATTTTTCTCCACAACCAAGTCCCTTAAGTGAATTTAGTAAGAACCCCCAATTAACATTGTCAAAGGTTTTCTCAAAGTCTAATTTAAGGATAAAACCAAGAATATTTACAGTCTTCATGAAATTTAAAGTTTCTTGAGCAACCAGGAAACAGTCTCCAATATATCTCCCTAATAGGAAGGCACATTGAGAGTCATCTATGCAATTATTAAGGGGAATTGTAAATCTAGTTGCCATACATTTGCTAATAATCTTGTAAGTGCTGTTTAGTAAACTGATGGATCTGAAATCCTTAACAGATTCAACCCCTTCTGTCTTAGGGATTAAAGCAATGAAAGTTTGATTAATTGATCTAAGAAAGTCTGGATCAGTCCCCACATAGAGTTTTTGAAATATAGTCATTAAATCAGGGTGCAACAACTCCCAGAATTCTTGAAAAAATAATATGGGAAATCCATCAGGACCTGGAGATTTGTCTCCAAGCAAATCAAAAGTGCCTTTTTTGATTTCAACAAAGGAGAATTCCTCCTCTAATGATTCTGGGTTGCTGATTTTCTTAGGTAAGAGGGCATTCCAATTAAGAGATACCCCTACCCGACAAGGCTTATTGAATTATTTGGTAAAATGGTTTTCAAGTTTCAGGCAGATCAAGGAAGGGGATATCAGGAGATTGCCATTGACATTAAGGGATGTAATTGTATTGTGTCTTTTACAATTTTTTAAAATACCATGAAAAATGGCAGTATTTAAATCTCCCTCCTTCAACCATTGAACCCTAGACTTCTGCTTCCATTATGTCTCTTGTTCTAGCAGAAGGTTGAGGTGTTCAAATCTAAGGTTGTTTTTGTTAATCAAAGTTGCTTCATCAAGTATTTGTATTTCAGCCATAAGGTCTATGTTCATAATTTGCAATTCAATATACTCTAACCTCTTTTTCCTTTCCTCCCTCTTGGGGATAACCCAGCTCTTGATTTGGTTCTTTAGTTTTTTAATTTTAAGAGCAAATACAGCTAGAGGGGAGTCTATATTAAAAGTATTTCCTGAGTTTTTCCAACAATTTGAAATAAAGTTATGGCATCCCTCCAACTCTAACCAAGACTTATAAAACTTAAAAGGGATAGGCCCCCCATTTCTGGGTTTGGTGTCCAGTAAAATAGGAGAGTGGTCTGTAACCACCCTGGCTTTAGCCTCACATTGAGTGTCAGGGTAAGAATTTGCCCATACAGGGGAAATAAGGAATCTATCTAGCTTTACCATAGTTGGAGGAGATTGGAAATTAGACCACTGGCAGTTGTTTGGTGAAAGGTCCAATAATTGGTTATTATTTATGAAATCATTAAATTTTGTCATGAGAGGTGTTATCCCAGTGGCAGATGAGTGCTCATAAGAGTACTGATGAGATTAAAATCTCCTCCAAGCACCAAATTGCCCTGAACTATTTTACTCAAGTTTTCTAACTCAAGGTTGAAATCCAACTTAAGACTGTAATCACAAGGGTCATATATCCCAGTGAACCACCATTCCCTCCCATCCAAACTATTTTTAAGTTTAATTGAGAGACTATATTGAGTTACCGAGGTTGAGAGTATCCTACAAAAGCTATCATTCCAGCCTATTAGGATGCCTCCAGAGGCCCCACAAGATGGCAAGTGGGCCCAACTGCTAATTCTTCCACCTCCCAGAATTCTCAGGAGGGATGGGGTATACTCCTCTTTTTTTGTTTCACTAAGGATTATTATGTCACATTTATTCATCCGAATTAAGTTTCGAATCATTCTTTTTTTCCTACTACTACCTAATCTCCTGATATTCCAAGCTGTAATAATCATGATAATACATTTGACAAACAAAGAGAAGCCAGGTTCTCCTCCAGATTTTGTAGATTTTCAAGATTAATTGCGTTCAAACCTTAATCAGTTCTTACTTGATTTAAAATTTCTTTGGTCTCATCTAGACCATTTAACTCTATACCAATGTCTTTACAAAAATCTCTGAATTGCTTATAACAATCCCAATTTAATACCTCATTGGCAATATTATTACATGAAGAATCAACTTTAAAGGCAGGTATAGATTTTTTCCCATGTAAGAAACCAGAGGCAATATTAGATTCATCATAGTGTTCAGGGGAGGAGATGAGAGTACCTGGAGCGTGAACCGAAGTATCAGGTAGTGAGGGGGGCCTTTTCCTAGTTCCAGACGTCAGATCATCTTGTTCAAGGCAGTCAAAGACTGCCAAAACTTTCTTAAATTTTGCCAAGGAGATATTTCTGACCCTAATTTCTTCCTCAACAAATTTTGAGGCTTCAGAGAAGCCCTGATCATCAGTGACAGAAGGTGGCGCCTGGGGGGCCTTAGAAGAGGTGGTGTAAGGAGTAGGAAGGAGGCCCACAGATGTAGAGACAGAGGTGAGTTGTAGGGAAGAGGAAGGGCTAGTTGATCTGGTCCACACGTTATTTCCATGCTGGGAACATTTACTAGTCTTTCCCCCCATCCATCCCTTATTGCTTTTAAGAGGTCGACGTGTAGGAGGTATCCTCATAGGGGAAAAAGGTATATTGATTTTTTTTGGCTAGGGGGAGAGAGGGGCTGAGGCGATGGATGAAGAAGGACGTAAATCCCAGCAACTTCTATACTTAATGGGGTATACAAGTCTTCCAAAAGCAAAAAATCTGGTGTCAAAGAGCTCCTTTCCAAGATGAAAATGAATCCTAACCTTTGCAAAACCCAGAAACTTATGTCAATCCAAAGAAATATCCACTTCCAGCAAGTCAGCAAATTCTGAGACCATATGGGAAAGAAGATCGATGTTCCACAAATGATGTGGTATACCTTCTATTCTAATCTAGACACCTTCTTCTTTCAGGGTAAATGTAACCATGTCGGAGGGGGTGGCCACAAATAGGTGATATGTGTGTCCAAAAGCGGCAAAGCTACGGCAAAAAGGAAAAGGAAAAAAAAAATGCAAAAATGCAGGAGTCGCCACCTAGTCTATTATGGAAGACGAGGAAAACCATAAAACACATGAAAAATCATGCAAACAAATAAAAAGGGGCTGCGCAAACCAGAAATGCTGGTAAGGATTCCTGTTACGTACGAGGAAGGTATTAGGCACCCTCGCACGCCCGATAAATCGGTCTTCTAATGATTTCTCTTTGCTTAAAATATCGGCTTTTCAGACTTTCGTTGTACGCCCGAGGGCGATATGCCATGCTATGCTTAGTGCCTTATGCTAATAGGTGCATGATGTGCAGGGGTGTGTCCTAATGCTCAGGAATATCACTCATTATTTCGAGTCAAGTGCATAATGCAAAGATATTGCATATACATAATCAAAGTTGTATCATTTTGAGTGATTTCTCATCATTGCTTGCTATATGCCTAAATGCAAACTAAATGCAAGAAAATTGCTGAAAACAAATATGTGTCTTCCTAATGCATCAAGGAAGAAAACCAGATGAATACCCAGAAGCAAATCGGATCGAGAAAGCAAGCAAAACACATGGAAAACATGCTGTGTGCTACTGAAAACAGGCCACTGCGCCTGTTTGATGCGTCATACTGGTGCGTCAGTCTGGTGCATCACCTATGTGCGTCTAGGTGGGCCAGCTTAATATGCAGAGGCAAAACAGAAAGCCATGCAAAGCAAAACATCAGAGGATGCACTCTGGAAAACATGCTGCAGAAAACATTTAGTAAAACTCAGGAAAACATGCATCTAAAACACATGAAATGCAAATGCAAATGGACCATGTGTTCAAGGGCCAATAGCCTCACACAGGTTCCAATCTATTGAAGCTATATGAAAGGTGCAAGATCCAATTAGGCCACTGGATCATGGGCTGATGCACAAGATTCTCACAAGGGAGTAAGGTGCAATCGGCCTACCAGATTCAGCCTGGGACTGAATAACAAAGCAGAGAAAACAAATGGAACACAGTTTGATTAAAAGCTGGAAACACGCAGGTGGCATCTCGGCAAACCAGAGAATCAATGAGAAAGAAACAAGCTTAAAAACTCTGCGATAAAGCCATGCAAGTAAAGGCGTAAAAATGCAAGTGCTCTGATCTCTGGCCAGTCCGGTGCGCCTGCTGAGTGCGTCAGACTGGTGCACGGGTGGGGTGCGCCGGATTGGTGTGTCCTAGGGAGTCTGGATCAGACTGTAACCTGATCCAGATCCCACCTGACAGAGATGCAAGGAGGATTCATGCAAGTGCTAAAAGGGCCCATGCCATGATAAAACTAGAAAACACATGATGCGAGTGCAGGATCAATAACCATCATGAAAATAAAGCACTTGAAACCAAAACAAATGATGGGTTCATGCATGAAAACGTGAAACATTCGAGAATCGGCAAGATCTGAATCAAAACATGTAAAAATGCTGGAAATATGTGTGCTTCTACGTGCAAAGGCAGACATGGGTGCACGGCAAAATATTATATGCAAGGAAACAGTAAAACTTATGCTTATGCAGATTTCATGCTAGAAATGTAAACATGGATTAGCATGGAGATTATTTGCAAGGAAAGCGAGCATGTTATCATGTAAACATCGAAAACATGGAACAAAACAGATCATTCATAAGATTTTAAGCATGCTTTTACTAAGTTCTGACATGATATTTAGAAAAGCAAAGAGGAGGTAGAAAGCCTACCTCTCGAAGTGTTCCCTCTTGCAATATCACAGATAAGAAGATCCTTGTTGCTTTGGAAGGCTCTAAGACGCAAGGGGGTGCTCCAGGAAATGAAAATAAGCTGCTGGATTGGTGGAGAAACTCATGCAGAGGTTGGGCTTTAGAGCAGAAAATGGTTGGTTGCAAGCTCTCAGAATTTTCTCTCTAGCAAAAGTGGTGCTGCCAAAGTCTTTTTCTCTCTTTAGGAAAAGTTTTCCTCTAAGTCCTATTAAAAGTCCTCCTCTCGTGGCTGCCTATGGAGCTCTATTTATAGGGATCTCCTCAAGGCTAACTCATGGAATGAGGGGAGAGCCTCGCAGACGAAGAGCCTGGTTGATTCCAAGGCATATTTGCTGCTGGAGGTAACAGCCATGGAAGGTGGAAGGTCAGCAGTCGCAGCCTGCGCAACGTTATGCGCCTGGGATGTGCGTCTACTAGGTGCGTCTGCTAGGTGCGTTAGGTAAAAGTGCTGTTGGTTTCTAATTGGGCTGCAGGCTTGCTATGGGTTTGGGTTGGTTCAAAGGTTAGCCACATCCAAAGCAACATCGGGAATTTTATCGATGAATCACCTCAAAATCGAGGTGTCTATAGATGCCCCTCCCTGAGCGAGGTCGAGGGATGAAGGGAACCAAGACCGATGCTCAGGGTTGACAAGATACCCCTATTTTGAGGTTGCATAAGGATGGTGTTTGCTGTAGGCGGTAAGTCACTTATTCGGCAGATGCACCAAAAATCATGACTTATTGCCAAATGCAAAGGCAAATGCAAAATGCGTGCACCTACTGGTCTAAATGCTGGGGATGCAATGCTAATGCAAGATGCCAATGCAGGAGCGGATACTGAAAGCTGATGCAAAACCAATGCTATTGCTGAAAAAAAAACAAGGTATAGAAAACATTAGTAAGAAAATGATAAGTTGTCGAACTCATCAACCAGATTATGAGGTTATCACCCAAAGAGACGGGATATGACAAGCTAAACAAGCATTGTCAACCCGGATGCCTGACAGCATGACAGTTGTCAACCGAGTAGTTGGGGGTACCAGCCCAAGAAGAGAAAACAAATAGACCATTTGTCAAGCAAAGCAGGGCCTGGTCCACACGGACCAAAGGCGAGCAAAGAGATTTCGCGCCCACGAAAACTCAAAAAGGGAAAAAACAAAAGGCCCTCGACCTCCCGGTAAGAGGGTCAAACAACTAGATTCCGCGCCTGTGAAAATCCAGAAGAGAAAAGAAAAAGGACCTTGACCACTCGGTCAGAGGGTCGAGCAACTGAATTTCCTGCCCGAGGAAATCCGAGGAAAGGGCTAAGACCTTGACCATCAGGTCAAAAGGTCGAGCCGTGGGATTTCCTGCCCAAGGAAATCCGAGAAAGGGGCTAGGACCTTGACCATCAAGTCAAAAGGTCGAGCCGCGGGATTTCCTGCCCAAGGAAATCCGAGAAACCAAGGACTTTAACTGCCCAGTTAAAGCCAAGGAAAGCCTAGGAAAGGCAAAGGACATTTGACCGCCCGGTCAAAGCTAAGAAGCTGGATTCCGCACCCGCAAAAATCCAAAAGGGGGCACATGACCTTGACCGCCTAGTCAAGATCAAGCAAGCTGGATTTCACGTCCACGGAAATCCAAAAGGCAAAGCACTTTTGACCGCCCGGTCAAAGTCAAGCAAGCTGGATTCCGCGCCCACGGAAATCCAAAGGGGCAAACGACAATGACTGCCCGGCCAAAGTCAAGCAAGCTGGATTCCGCGCCCGCGGAAATCCAAAGGGGCAAATGACATTGACCGCCCGGTCAAAGTCAAGCAAGCTGGATGCCGCGCCTGCGGAAATCCAAAGCGGCAAATGACATTGACCGCCCGGCCAAAGTCAAGCAAGCTGGATTCCGCACCTGCGAAAATCCAAAAGGGGGCACATGACCTTGACCGCCCGGTCAAGATCAGCAAGCTGGATTTCGCGCCCGCGGAAATCCAAAAGGGCAAGGGAAGCAAGAAAAAGACCTCGACCAAATGGTCAAGATGTCAACAAGAGAATTTCGCGCCTGTAAAATCCAAGAAAGGCAAGGAAAAGACCTCGACCAAATGGTCAAGAGGTCAAACAAGAGGATTTTCGCACCTGTGAAATCCAAGAAAAGCAAGGAAAAGACCTCAACCAAATGGTTAAGAGGTCAACAAGAGGATTACGCGCCCGCAAAATCCAAGAAAGGCAAGGGAAAGACCTCGACCAAATGGTCAAGAGGTCAGACAAGAGGATTTCACGCCCGCGAAATCCAAGAAAGGCAAGGGAAGATCTCGACCAAATGGTCAAGAGACAACAAGAGGATTTTTGCGCCCGCGAAAACCCCAGAAAAGCAAAGGAAAGATCTCGACCAAATGGTCAAGAGGCAAAAAGAAGATTTCGCACCCGCGAAATCCAAGGAAAATAAGGAAAAGACCTCGACCAAATGGTCAAGAGGTCAACAAGAGGATTTCGCGCCCGCGAAATCCAAGGAAAGCAAAGGAAAGATCTCGACCAAATGGTCGAGAGGCCAAACAAGAGAAAAAGGACCTTGACCGCCCCGTCAAAGGTCAAAGGAAAAGGACCTAGATCGCCCGGTCAAAGGTCAAAGCAAAGGAAAAGGACCTTGACCACCTGGTCAAAGGTCAAACAAGAGGATTTCGCGCACGTGAAAATCCAAGGAAGAGATAGAAGGATCTCGTCCGCCCAGAGCGAGAATCCAGAAAAAAACAAATGCGATGATCCCTGGATTGTCCCCCATGAGGGAAATTGGTTGCAAACTGGAGGGCAGAACTATGATGCTTGCAGCTGGCTCTGCGACATGGAAGCCAGTGTTCTGAGATGTATGTGCAATAACCTCCTTGCTGGAGTGCTGACCCTGCTGCGGCTCTGATACGGAATGTATGTGATATCCTCCTCGCTGGAGTGCTGGCCCTGCTGCGGCTTTCACAAGAAGTTGGGGCATATCTGCAACCGGGCATAACTGATTGCTGTAGCTGCTGTGATATCTGATATTCTGCTGGGTGCTGGACAACTCCTGTAATTTGTGCAGCCATTGTAAGTTATTCTGCATGCTTCACAACCTCGAGGAGGTTTCTGCAAATTTCCCCATCTGGTGAACCCAAAGACTTGTGCATTCATCTTCTTGGCATTCCTTTTGCCTTTTTGCAAACTGCAGAGTGCGGAGGACAGCAATGCAAGGCAGCCATTCCACACTTTAGATACTTGTGCTGGATGGGGCCCACTAGATAACTGTCATATCTGCTAGCCCATATCTGCCATGGTGACACCAAAGTGCTATTCTGATGTTCTGCAAATATTGATCGGTGCACTGATTACTGAGGATTGTGAGCAACCGCGGGCTTAGGGCATGTCCTCTTCATTGTGGAATATTGCCACGGTTGCTGTGAAATAACACTTGTTATATGCTGTAGGATTTTGGAAACCCATTTTCCATGTCTCTTTTTGCCTCAGGCAGACAGAGCTTGCGTCGAAGAAGTCCGACGAGTCTGGGGCTATTGCTATGCATGCCACTAGCCGGTTTCATGTGTTGTAACGGCTATGCTCCTGTGTTGCATCAACTGACAGGCTTATCCCGAAGTGCTTGTGAGAAGTCTCATCTGTATGCTCCCAAAAATAGTACTGTCCCTTTGATCTTCATGACTTAGAATGGCAACTAGCATGTCCCTAGTCAAAGACCTAACTCCAACCAAGGAGCAATTAACATGTCCCTGGTTGAGCTTCCTTATTTGCCAAAATTCCAACTCAAAAGGCAGCTGACATGCCCTTGGCCGGAATGCGGACAAATGCCTTGCAAAGCGATGTAAAATGCAAAAATGGTGAATCCACCAATGCTTAATGCTAAATGATTTATGCAAGATTTAAAAGATGGAAGCAGGATTTATACATTGTTGATAGAAGATATGCCCTCAGCGCTGAGGAAGCCTTCATTGCCTGCTACAAGGAATTAGATTGTGTCCTCGACTCACTTGGTGCTACCAGGATTCCT
>JAMKQA010017015.1:0-13135 GCA_024699735.1 Posidonia australis
TGTCTTTTACTTGCATTTTATTAACCAGGGGGAAGTTTGATTTGGTCTCTAGTTTTGCCTTATTAATTGTTCTCTGAGTTTGTGTGTTTTATTTTTAAGGAGAAGGGGGAAACAAACATGTCTCTACTCTCCTAGGCATGTCAAGTGCGAAAAGGGGAAGAAAACACACAAGCAAGGCAAGCAAGCAAGCAACAAACAAAAGGCATGATCATGGCATGTGCAAGTGTCGTGACATCATGATTGTGAAAAAAAAACATCCATCACATCAAAAGGCATGATATATGGCAAGTGTATGCAATGACATAGCAAATGTATGAAATAAAGTGCAAGAAGCATGCTAAGCAAACAATCACAGACAAAGCAAACAATCAAACCTATGAAGCCAAAGCAAGCAAGAAAGACTAACCTGAAAGCCAGAATCTAGTTATCCCCAGCGGAGTTGCTAGTTCTGTGACCATGCCTGACCCGAGGGAGGTGGGAAGGAGATCACAGCCATGCCAAGATGGCGAAGGCGCAAGGAAAGGAGAAAAGGAAAAGAAAAGGAGTCGTCACCTAGTCTTTTAAGGGAAAGACGAGGAAAACCACAAAAAAGATGAATGCCTAAGGTGCCGATGTGAAGGCTGGATGTCTGCTAACTAGAGGATGGGTAAGGATTCCTATTACGCACGAGGAAGGTGTTAGGCACCCTAGTATGCCCGAGAAACTCGGTCTTTCTAGTCTAATTGCTTCCTAAAGGCTAGATGGATGTTTGCTAACCCTAGATCATGCTCTAATCATGCTAATATGTATGCCATGACAAGATTGGATGGATGTGCAAGACAGTGCGAGAAAACTACGAAGAAATCCACATGAAATCATGAAAAAGTCATGAAAATCAAAAAGGGGAAAAATAATACATGGTAGGGACAAATGTCAGCCCTCAGGCCTGTTAATGTACGCCCTAGGGCGATGAAATCCAAATCAAATCAAAAATCTGAAAGGGACGATCAAAACCAATCAAATAGGATATCGGATAAGAAACTCTGAAGATAGAATGGATTCGGAATAATGGAAAAAGTAATGAAAACCAAAAAGGGGAAAATAATACGTAGTGGGGACAAATGTCGGCCCTTAGGCTTGTTAATGTACGCCCTGGGGCGATGAAATCCAAATCAAATCAAAAATTTGAAATATAAGATTAAAGCCAATCAAATCTGATAATAAACAAGAGACCCTAAGGACAAAATGGAGAAAAGAAAACCATAAAGGAAAGGCATAGGATGCTGGCTCGCCAAATAGGGATAAATGCAACAAAAAGGATAAAAAAGTAAAGATAAGTGCCTAAATGTGCAAAAATCTAAAGAATGGCTGAAACTTGGACTATGCGAGACTAAATGCAAAGAATGGGATGTATGTTCATGAATTGGGGCATAGGGGCAATTTGGTCATTTTCCCTAGCCAAAGATGACATGTGCATGCATGGGAGTGATGCATGGCCTAAGATATGTCAAAATGTATGCTGAATGTCTGGATAATGTCATTAGGGAGAAACCAGGAGAAAAAAAATCACTAAAAGGATGTAAATGCAATAAATGTCAAACATAGGGACTAAAACACAAAATTCGTGATAAATGTGAGAAACTAGATGAAAAACGGGTTCATGATCCTTATTCTCACATGCAAATGATGGGTCCAGTATCAATGTGGCACACGGATGTGAAAATAGCACTTGGATAATTTCTTGAAAAGTCAGGGTCTAAAGTGCAAAATTCACACATGAGTGCAAATGCGGCCGAAATTTGAAGCTAAGGATCAAATCTCAGTGAAATCATGCTTTTTAAATGGAATCAATGATTAAATGCAGATTATGAGGTGAAATGAGTGAAAAATGTTCCAAAAACATGAAAGAAAACATTTAAAACTCTAAGTGATGGATTTAGAATTAATCTAAGGGTTAAAATGTGAATTTTATGCTCAGAATTGATTTAATGTGAATCCAGAGACTTCTTTGCAAAATCTCAGGGTCTGATTGTGATAAAAAAGAGGCTTTTATGTTGGTTAGAGAAATTATGAAGAATCCAGAGGTTTAAAATGCAAAATTCACAAGGAAAACTCATTTTTTAAGTTCTGGGGGGTTAAATGCAAATTTTCAGTACCAAACTATAAAGAGAAATCCACTTTTATGATGGACAGTGTAATTTTTGAACAATTCAGGGCTCAGATTGCAAATTTCCTAAAGAGAAACACTTCAGAAAACTTCAGGGGCCTAAATGCAGATTGACAGGATTTAAATGTGATGAAAACCCATTTTAATGATTATCAGTGCAAATTTAAACATATTCAGGGTTCAGAATGTAAAATTCATAGAGAAAACTTGTTTTAAAGACATTCTGGGGCAAAACGTAAATTTTTAGGACTTAAATGTGATAAAAACGTGCATCAATTTGTTAAGAATTAAAAGATGAACTCTTCAGGGGGTCAGATGCAAAATTCATAGGCAAATTAAAAGAATAAAAATCATTTTAAAACTATAAGAACTAAAATGCAAATGTCTGGACCCATATGCAATAAAAAAGGATCTAAATGTAATACTTAAATAACATAAAAACTTTAAAATAAAACTAGAATAAAATGAGTATCACCGTCGGCGATTCGAAGATCGCCAGCGGCGATGGGCTAAGAGGCTTATCCGAGCCTCTCCGGGAGCTTAATCGAGGATCAGGAAGAGGGGGAAGCTTGAGGAGGAGGCGTGGGGAAGATTGAACGGCATGGATCAAGCCCCCGACGGCTGGAAGGCGCCGTATACCTAGCCTCGCCGATGTCTTCTCCGACGACGGTGAGGCTTGCGTGGGCGTGCCCAGAGGTGATGGCTAGACGCGGCGACGATCGTGGAGGCTACGGAGGTCATCGAGGAGCGTCCCTGAGGTGCATAGATGCGTCGCGCGCGAGGGAGTCATCCTCCCCATTCCGATGTCGATGGGCGATGACGGTGTTGGGTCGCACGGAGGTGGGGCGACGCTGTGAGGGCTGCGGTGATGGCGCGGTGGTCCAGAGATGTTTGTGGTGATGCAGAGATGCTTCCGGAGGAGATGGATTGGTGTTGGAATGGCGGGAGCACTCGGGCTTCTCCATGACAGTGAGTCGCCGATGACAGCAGCGGCGACAGCACGGGGGATCTTCAGGTGTCCAGAGGGCCTTCTTCGGAGTGGTTGGATTCCTAGGAACCTTAGGGGGATCTAGGGGGAGGTTCTGGAGTGAAAAGGAAGGGAAGATGCGTACATGAGTGGCTGTTCCGCGGGCTCCGGTGGTGGGTCGACGGCGAGACACTTCGGCGACGCTCTGGCTGGGATTCTGGGATGCAACGGATGGGCTCTGGTGGGCGCTCGTGCTATGAGGAACGGGAGAGGAAGAGTTTTGCTGGATTGGAGAGCCTTCTAGTTTGGGTTTTGGCCAAAAGGTTTTTTTTTCTGTCGACGACGTGGCTACTTATATTCCGGCGAGGCTCTCTAGGGCTGTTGATCCTCCTCCTCAGCCACTGGGTGCTGTGGGATCATGCGCGTGGGTCGGAGGAAGTTGGCCAAGGATCACAGAGGCTGAGATCTGCTCCGGATTCCTCAGGATTGCCCGTAGGAGTTGTCGTCGAAAAATCAGGGTCGTCGAAATTATTTTTTTGACTTTGTAAAGTTTTGAATTGAATTCTTAAATGAAATAGTGTTGGGCTTATTGGGCTTTTTATTTGGATTTTTGTTTTGATTTTATTTTTGGAATTTGTTGGACTTTTTAGGGTTTTAATTTTAGGATTTTAGTAAGGCTTTATAGGTTCAATTTAATTTCTTAATTTTGTGATTTAAGGTTTAATTAAGGTTTTAATTGGTTTATGTTTGATTCTTTTTAGGGATTTTTTAGGGTTTTGGTTTTAAGTTTTTAATTAGGGTTTTGAATTTTATTTTAGACTTTTTTGTTTATGTTTTTATGATTTTAATTAAGTTTGTGATTAAGGTTTAATTAGCTGATTTTTAATTAATTATTTTGGGAATTTTTAGGGATTTTAGGATTTTAATTTTAAGTTTTTAATCAGAATTTTTTAAGTTAAATGTGATTATTAATTTTGGATTTTAGGGTTTTATTTAATTGATTTGAAATTAGGGTTTTAAGTTTTAATTAGGGTTTTGGATTAATTAGGGTTTATTTATGTATTAATTGGGATTTTTGTGTTTATTTGGGTTTTTTTGGTTTAATTAAGGTTTTTGGATTAATTAAGGTCTTGAATTTTTATTAATTAAGGTTTTCAATGGATTTTCACTTTAATTAGGGTTTTTACTTATTTATTTGGGTTTTTAAGTGATTTAATTTGAATTAAGCTTGAATTTGGGTTTCTGTCTTATTTAACGGATTTTAATTTCTTTTCACTTGATTTGGGTTTAAAAATTTGATTAACTAGGGTTTTATTGAATTTTAAGTTGATTTAAGTGGGTTTTAAATGGATTAGGGTTTTTGTTGGATTTTTAAGTGGATTTGATTGGATTTTATTTAAGTTAGGGTTTTTGATGTATTTTTAGGTGGATTTTATTTAAGTTAGGGTTTTTGTTTGATTTTTAAGTGGATTTGATTGGATTTTGTTTGATTAGGGTTTTTATTAGGGTTTTGTGAGATTTTAGCTGGATTAAGTGTTTTATTTGTTTTTCAGTGAATTTAAGTTGGATTGAGTGTTTTATTTGTTTTTCAGTAGATTTTAATGGGTTTTAGTGTTTTACTGGGTCAAGCGGGCTAGTGTGGGTCAGATTGGGACCTGTGTGGGCTAGGATTTTGGTGGTTGCGACTAGAGCATCAACCGGAGGAGGCTGTTGCCAAATGAGCTCAAAATTGGGGTGTCTACAGAGTCACTACCACTATGTAAGCAGCGGCTAGGAACTGTTGAGACTGAATCAAGTCATTAATGGTGTATAGGTTGTGGCTCGTAACCGTCGAGAGTGAACTAAGTCGCTACTGATATATAGGCAATGGCTCAAGACAACCGAGAGTGAACTGTGTCACAGTTGGTGTACAGGTAGTGGCTCGGAACTACCGAGAGTGAACCAAGTCACTGTTGTTGTACAGGCAACACTTGGAACCTCCAAGAATGAACCGAGTCGGTGCTGGTGTAAAGGTAATGGCTCGGCACTGCCTAGAGTGAACTGAGTCACTACCGAAGTAAAGGCAAAGGCTTGGAACCACAGAGAGTGAACTGACTCACGGATGGTGTACAGTAATGGCGCGAAACTACTGAAAGTGAACCGAGTTGCCGCCGGTGTACAGGTTGTGGCTCGAATCTGTCGAGAATGAACCGAGTCATTGTCGGTGTACAGGCAGTGGCTCGAAATCGCTAAGAGTGAATCAAGTCCCTACCGGAGTACAGGCAGTGGCTCGAAACTGTCGAGAGTGAATCGAGTCACTATCGGAGTACAGGCAACGGCTCGGAACTACCGAGAGTGAATCGAGTCACTACTAGTGTACAGGTAATGGCTCAAAACCACCGAGAGTGAACCATGTCGTTGTTGGAGTACAGGCAATGGCTCGAAACCGCTGAGATTGCACTGAGTTATAGTCGGTGTGCCAGTAGTGGCTTAGAACCGTCTAGAGTAAACCATGTCGCTGCCAATGTATAGGCAACGGCATGAAACCGTCAAGAATGAACTCAGTCGCTGCTGGTGTATTGGCAGTGGCTCGTAACCACCGAGAGTGAACCGAGTCGCTGCCAGTGTATAAGCAGTGGCTAGGAACCATCGAGTGTGAACTGAGACGCTGCTGGAGTATAGGCAGCGCCTCAAAACTGTCAAGAGTGAATCGAGTCGTTGCCGGTGTATAGGCAATGGCTAGGAATTGTCGAGAGTGAACCGAGTTGCTGCCGGTGTATAGGTAGTGGCTGGGAACCACCGAGTGTGAATCGAGTAGCTACCGGGGTACAAGCAGCACCTCAAAACTGTCGAGAGTGAATCGAGTCACTAATGGTGCATAGGTTGTGGCACGAAACCACCAATAGTGAACCGAGTCACTGCTAGTGTACAAGTAGTGGCTCAAAAGCATCGAGAGTAAACCGTGTCGCTGCTGGTGTGCAGGTAGTGGCTCGGAACTGCCGAGAATGAACCGAGTCACTGCTGGTGTACAAGCATTGGCTCGGAACCTCCGAGAATGAACCGAGTCACCGTCAGTGTACAGGCAATGGCTCGGAACCACCTAGAGTGAACCAAGTCGCTGACAATGTATAGACAATGACTTGGAACCATCGAGAATGAACCACGTCGCTACTAGTGTATAGGCAGTGGCTCAGAACAGCCGAGAGTAAACCGAGTCACAGTAGTGCACAGGCAGCGGCTCGAAACTACCGAGAGTGAATGGAGTCACTGTCAGTGTACTTGTTGTGGCTTGGAATCGTCGAGTGTGAACCAAGTCGCTACTGATGTACAGGAAGTGTCTCAAAACCACTGAGAGTAAACCGAGTCGCTGTTGGTGTACAGGTAGTGGCTCGGAACCACCTAGAGTGAATCGAGTCGCTGCTGGTGTACAGGCAGCGGCTAGGAACCGTCGAGTCTGAACCGAGTCCCTACCGGAGTACAGGCAGCGGCTTAGAACCACCGAGAGTGAGCCGAGTCGCTAATGGTGTACAGCTTGTTGCTCGAAACCGTCGAGAGTGAACTGAGTCATTGCCGGTGTACAGGCAGTGAACCACTAAGAGTGAACCAAGTCACTGTCGATGTACAGACACTAGCTCGGAACCGCAGAGACTGAACTGAGTCATTGTCGGAGTACTGACAGTAGCTCAAAACCACTGAGAATGAACATGTCGCTACTGGTGTATGGGTAGTGGCTCAGAACTACTGAGAGTGAATCGAGTCACTGCAGGTGTACAAGCAATGGTTCGGAACCCCAGAGAATGAACCGAGTCACTGCTAGTGTACAGGCAGTGGCTCAGAATCACCTAGTGTGAACCGAATTGCTGCCGGTGTATAGGCAGTGGTTTGGAATTGCCTAGAGTGAACCGAGTCGTTGCCAATGTAAAGGCAATGGCTTGGAACCATCAAAAATGAATCGAGTCGCTGTCGGTGCACATGCAGTGGATTGGAATCGTTGAGAGTGAACCGAGTCATTACTGATGTACTGCAGCGGCTTGGAACCACCGAGAGGGAACCGTGTCGCTGCTGGTGTGCTGGTGTGACCATGCCCATGGAACCCTACACGGCTCTCCCTTACCGGGTGCGTGGAAGCACTCGAGGAGACCCGATATGGTCACCGCAAAAATGGTGAATCTAGACGAGAAGACTAAGCTCGGAGACACCAAGGAATGATAAGAAATGATAAGGAAAGGAGTCGCCACCTAGTCTTTTAATGGAAAGACGAGGAAAACCAATCACACAAGAAAACCAAGAAGCAAACGGGATGCAAAAGAACATGTGTGCTCTGTGCTTAATGGATATAATGCACAAAATGAATGCGGGCCATGCGCTCGAGAAAACTCGGTCTTTCTAGGTTTCCTACTTGTCAATGGTCTATTAAATGTGTGCTTGCTTATTCTGAATGCTCATGCTAAAGATGAGTGGAAACAAGCCAAGTCGAAGAGAAGAAATGAAATAAAGGGGAAAAAGTTAATCCGAGGGTCAAATGTAGGTATTGAGAATGTCGCTTTACTGTACACTCTTGGGCGATGAGGAAAATCATGAAAAGCATCTCGCGAATCAGTGGAAATTGGGATAAATCTGAGAAAATCAAAAAGGGGAAAATAATCCTCATTTTGGGACCATGTCGGCTTCGTTAAGCCTTTTACTATACACCCTCGGGCGATGGAAAGCCAAATCAAACCTAAAGATGTGAAAATCGGAAAGAATTCGGGGGACGACGAGAAAACCAAGCTTGAAAAGAGATGGAAAAGCGTGCACAAAGTAAAGAAGAAAAGGCTAGAAAATTGCATGAAAAAGTGCGACAAAATGTGCAAAATGCATGTGTGAGTGTAAAAATACGAATTCCAAGGGCCTTTGTGCAAAAAACCCAAATTCTAAATAAAAACTGAAATTCTAAAGCCTTAATCTGAGGTCAAATGTGTAAATATATGCATATCTGGTCAAATTGAAGGTTCTAAGGATTCATAAAAGTTTCAGAATGTTTCAGGGGAAAAATAGTAAATTTACCCTAGAAAACAGGCATTCAGTGTGAAATCTGTAAAATGTGGGGGCTAAATTGCAATTTAACCAGAAAAACAATGTATTCAGAAGATTTCAGAGAAGTTCAGGGGCTAAAATGCAAATTAACCAAAGAAAATATGCATTTTGGAGAGTTTCAGTAAAGTTTAAGGGTTAAAATGCAATTTACCCAAAGAAATATGCATTCCGAAAGGTTTCAGAGAAGTTTAGGGTCTTTTATGGAAAAATATTGGATTAAAATTAATGAAAAGAAACTTTGAGGGCTTTTGCTAAACTTTTAAACTTGGAAAACATTATTTTGAATACTCAGGGGGCATAATGCAATATTTTCAGTTAAAACTTTATTCAAACGATTTATGAAAAATAATTCAGGACCTAAATGTAACAGATGAAAAACTTCAGAATTTTATTAAAATAAAAAAATTTTAAAATTTTTTAAAAGAAAATGACAACAGCTGCCGTCAGCGACGGAGCTTCGCTGTCGACGACCATCCGAGAGGCAATCAGAGGCGTTCTCGTGGTCTGATCTCGTGCCTCCTGCCTACCTCACCGTCGAGGCACTTCAGTGACAACATCGGGGAAGAAGAGGGATTGTTGGAGCTGCGGTGCGGCGATTTGGATGTCACAGAGGCTTCGAGGCATCGAAAGGAACCTTTTTCTTCTTCTAGAAGTGAGAATGGTGGATGATGACGCGGAGGGGAGCTCCGCCTACCATCGACGTCTTTTCCTCCTGCGAGCGAGGTCGCGGGCATGTTCCAGAGGTCGTGGCGTGGATCTGAAGGCTCTGGAGTACTGGAGGCATGCCATGGAAGCTTTCTGGAGGCTTGGAGCAGCGCAGAGTGCTAGAGGCGTGTGTTCTTGTTCTGGCTCCGATCATCTTCTCCAGCAACGGCGGAACGTCGTGTTTCCAGCGATCCTCTGGTGGAGACCTCTACGGCGATCGGAATGGGAATTGGAGGGGTGGAAAAGCAAGAGGTAGGCGAGGAGAGGTAGACCTAGGGTTCTAGGACCAAGGACAAGTCCTGGATCAGCACCTCCACCTATATCGCCAGAAAACAATGACGGTGAGGTCCAGGGAGCGATTTTGACCAGAGGAGGCCTCTCGCTTGATTGGAAACGATCCAGGAAGATAGGGGGTGACCTAGGAGAGCATTTCTAACAATAATTGAGGTCGGGGATGAGCGTAGCTAGTCTGGTAGTGGAATGGATGGTCGGAGCTCACCGGAGGCCGCAGGAGCTCACCGAAGATGGCTGAGAACTCAGGTTTCTCACCTCCATGAGCTTCCTCTCTCTTCCAGGAACTCTCTAGTAGCTCAGGTTGGGAGTAGAAAGGCTTGGGGAGCTCACTTCTCTCCACTTTTGCAAAAAAAAAACTAAAAGCTCTAAAAATCTCCTTGCCCCCTTCTCCTTACATACGACCTAGTTGGTTGTTAGGGCTAGAAGGTGGTTGGGTTAGTTAGGAAGTGGTTAGTTTGTTGGAGATTAGTTAAGAAGTGGTTAGTTTGTTGGAGATTAGTTAAGAAATGGTTGTGTTTGTTGGAGATTAGTTAAGAAGTGGTTAGTTTGTTGGAGATTAGTTAAGAAATGGTTACGTTTGTTGGAGATTAGTTATGAAGTGGTTATGTTTGTTAGAATTAGTTAAGAAGTGGTTATGTTTGTTAGAATTATTTACATGAGGTTTGACTTTAGGGTTTGGGATTTGACCTAGGTTTAGGGTTTGGATTAGGGTTTATCCTAGGTTTAGGGTTTGGATTAGGGTTTATCCTAGGTTTAGGGTTTGGATTAGGGTTTATCCTAGGTTTAGGGTTTTAATTAGGGTTTAACCTAGGTATAGGACTTGGATTAAAGTTTAACCAAGATATAGGGTTTGGATTAGGGTTTAGTTTTGCATTTAGGTTAGTTAAGGTTTTGTAGTTAGGTTTTGTATTGGTGGTTGCCGGAGTGAGGTGCGATTGTTGGGTTTGGTCTATACATATTGGGGTGTCTATAGATGCCCCTCCCTAAGCGTGGTCGGAGGACGAATGGAACAGAGACCGATGCTCAGGGTTGACAGAGAAACCCGACCCCTTTTGCAAGGAGGAGGGATCAGGAGAAGGAGGATCATCGCTCGGAGTTGACGATGACGCCTTATCCGAGACTGCAAGGAAACAACAATTAATGGCAGCCAACCACCAGCTAGTGAATGTGCCAGAGATCCCGTCGCCATAGCCAAAGCCAAACACCAGAGAGAACAACACAGATGACCAAATACTAACAAGTTGACGACCAATCAGCTCCTAGAAGACATGACTGGTTATCACATTTATCAAGAAAAGTGCTAGACAAGACTCACGGTGCTTGCTGACCGGGAAGTGACTGGCCACGGAAGTAATCCAGGTAGTTCGGGCTACCAGCCCAATGGAAGGAAAAAAAAAATTCAAAAGTGAAAAGGGGGGCACCAGGATTCATCCTAATAGAACGAACCATGGATGGGAAAATTCAAGTGAAAAGGGGGCACCAAGATTCGTCCAAATAGAACGAACCGTGGATGGGAAAATTCAAATGTGAAAAGGGGGCACCAGGATTTGTCCAAATAGAACAAACCTTGGATGGGAAAACTCAAATGTGAAAAGGGGTACTAGGATTTCTCCAAATATAACAAACCATGGATGGGAAAATTCAAATGAAAGGGGTCACCAGGATACGTCTCAATAGAACGAACGTTGGATGGGAAAAAAAGGCACCAGGATTCGTTCCAATAGAGCGAACCTTGGATGGGAAAAAAGGCTCCAGGATTCGTTCCAATAGAGCAAACATTGGATGAGCATAAAGGCACCAGGATTTGTTCGAATGAAGCAAACCATGGATAGGAAAAAAGGCACAAGAATTCAGTCCAATGGAGCAAACCTTGGATGGGAAAAAAGAGCACCAGGATTCGTTCCCCTGGAGCGAATCTTGTATGGGAAAAAAGAGCACCAAGATTCATTCCAAATAGAATGAACCTTGGATGGAAAAATTCAAATGTGAAAAGGGGCACCAGGATCCATCCAAATAGAACTAACCTTGGATAGGAAAATTCAAATGTGAAAATGGGGCACCAGGATCGGTTGAAATAGAACAAACCTTGGATGGGAAAAAAAGGCACCAGGATTCGTTCCAATAGAGCAAACCTTGGATGAGAAAGCTCAAATGTGAAAAGGGGCACCAGGATCCGTCCAAATAGAACAAACCTTGGATGGGAAAATTCAAATGTGAGAAGGGGCACCAGGATCCGTCCAAATAGAACGAACCTTGGATGGGAAAATTCAAATGAAAAGGGGGCACTAGGATCCATCCCAATAGAACGGACCATGGATGGGAAAATTCAAATGTGAAAAGGGGGCACTAGGATACGTCCCAAATAGAACGAACCTTGGATGGGAAAATTCAAATGTGAAAAGGAGGCACCAGGATCCGTCCAAATAGAACGAACAATGGATGGGAAAATTCAAATGTGAAAAGGGGGCACTTGGATACATCCCAATAGAACGAACCTTGGAAGGGAAAATGCAAATGTGAAAAGGGGGTACCAGGATTCATCCAAATAGAACAAACCTTGGATGGGAAAATTCAAATGAAAAGGGGGCACCAGGATCCATCCCAATAGAATGAACCTTGGATGGGAAAATTCAAATGTGCAAAGGGGAACGAGGATCTGTCCAAATAGAACGAACCTTGGATGGAAGAATTCAATGTGAAAAAGGGGCACCAGGATCCGTCCAAATGGAACAAACCTTGGATGGGAAAAAAGGCACTAGGATTCGTTCCAATAGAGCGAACCTTGGATGGGAAAAAAGGCACTAGGATTCGTTCCAATGGAGCGAACCTTGGATGGAAAAAAGGCACTAGGATTGGTTCCAATAGAGAGAAACCATGGATGGGAAAAAGGCACTAGGATTCGTTCCAATAAAGCGAACCTTGGATGGGAAAAAAGGCACTAGGATTCGCTCCAATAGAGCAAACCATGGATGGGAAAAAAGGCACCAGGATTAGTTCCAATGAAGCGAACCTTGGATGGGAAAAAAGGCACCAAGATTCATTCCATTAGAGCGAACCTTGGATGGGAAAAAAGGCACCAGGATTCGTTCCAATGGAGTGAACCTTGGATGGGAAAAAAAGGCACCAAGATTCGTTCCAATAGAGCGAACCTTGGATGGGAAAAAAGGCACCAAGATTCGTTCCAATAGAGCGAACCTTGGATGGGAAAAAGGGCACCAGGATTCATTCCAATGAAGAAAACCTCGCATGGGAAAAAAGGCACCAATATTCATTCCAATAGAGCGAACCTTGGATGGGAAAAAAGGCACCAGGATTTGTTCCAATAGAACGAACCTTGGATGGGAAAAATGGCACTAGGATTCGTTCCAATAGAGCGAACCGTGGGTTGGAAAAAAGGCACTAGGATTCGTTCCAATGGAGCGAACCTTGGATGGGAAAAAAGGCACCAGGATTGTTCCAATGGAGCAAACCTTCGATGGGAAGAAAAGGCACCAAGATTCGTTCCAGTGGAGCGAACCTTCGATGGGAAAAAAGGCACCAAGATTCGTTCCAATGGAGCGAACCTTGGATGGGAAAAAAGGCACCAGGATTGTTCCAATGGAGCAAACCTTCGATGGGAAGAAAAGGCACCAAGATTCGTTCCAGTGGAGCGAACCTTCGATGGGAAAAAAGGCACCAAGATTCGTTCCAATGGAGCGAACCTTGGATGGGAAAAAAGGCACCAGGATTGTTCCAATGGAGCAAACCTTCGATGGGAAGAAAAGGCACCAAGATTCGTTCCAGTGGAGCGAACCTTCGATGGGAAAAAAGGCACCAAGATTCGTTCCAATGGAGCGAACCTTGGATGGGAAAAAAGGCACCAGGATTGTTCCAATGGAGCAAACCTTCGATGGGAAGAAAAGGCACCAAGATTCGTTCCAGTGGAGCGAACCTTCGATGGGAAAAAAGGCACCAAGATTCGTTCCAAT
>JAMKQA010017016.1:0-12937 GCA_024699735.1 Posidonia australis
GGTTCCACATGCCTCCATGTTGTTACATGGGGCAAACACCATTCACATAAACCCACCATACCATAACAACCACTTAACATTCATTAAAAATCACCTTTAAACCTTTAAAAGTCAGGGCAAAAACGGCATACCGAATTTTCAATTCGGTATACCAAATTTTCCTATTTCGGTATACCGAAAATTTTCGGTATGCCGAAATCACCTGTTTCGATCGACCGGAAGATTTCGGTCTACCGAAACCCAGGTCCTGGCCTAATCTGCTAGGATTTCGGCATACCGAATTTTTTCGGTATACCGAATTCTTCGCAGACAGGGCACACCCCTGCTCAGGCAGCGAAAAATCGCCCTAGGTGGGAGTCCCTATCGGACCCCTCAAACATGAATCATAAATTTCCATAAAATCATGGGGTGTAGGCCCTCAAGTCTACTTCAAAACCCCTCAAACCATTCATGATTTCATCAACCACACAATTCATACGAAAATCAAAAGGGGAAGGGGCTCAAGAACGGCTATTGTAGCCTTCAACCCCAAAATCACATTTTCCCCCACAAACATGAATCCTAACCGCATGATCTCTATATTCTCATGCAATACAACACATTTCCATTCATATTATGATTTTTCTACAATTTTTCATGCATTTATCACAATTTCATGCACTTAACACTATTGTTAACAAAACAGCAACGGAGGAAAGGGAAGGGGTCGCTTACCTGGCACAGCCCCCGGCGACCTTCCCTACACTCTAGCAAACCTCCCCACGCCCTGGTGAAGCCTCCTCTGCCGGCGGAATGCACGGGCGGCTCACCACCTCCTCCCAGCTAGCGCGCCTCAGTTCCCTTTCTTCTCTTCCTTTCCTTTCTCGCCGCACTCTCCCTCTGCCCACTCCAACCTCCCTCTCTTATTTCCGCCACCGCTCACTTGGCGCCGGTCACCCATCCCGTCGGATGAGATGGGGAGGCACGGGCCTCTTTCGCTGGTGGCACGGGTGGAAGATGAGACAGAAGAAGACGAAGAATGGGTGGAAGGGCGTGGCTCGCGAGAGAAAAGAAGAAAGAGGAAGAAAAGAAAAGAGGAAAGAACGGCACTTAAACTGAGGCAACTGTGCATCCTCAAACTGGACTCCACATGGATCCCAAATCACAAGCAGATGCACAGAGAGCGAACCACAACCCCACACAACCAAGAAACAACAGATTACCCATTAATAAACCATTATACACAATATTGCAAATAATTACATGGTTTATAATAAAATGGATAATCAAGCCTAGATGTCACAGGTAATTTCGAGGGGCAGCTGCTGAGTGACCATCATATCTGCGAGGATCCCGATTTTGGGGTAATTTCCTGCTTTGCTGTGCTTTAATTATAACCTGCCCTTGACTTGGCATTAATTCTGTTCTTGATATTTCAGGATGGGAATGCGAATCGGATTATGCGGTGCCACTGGGGCCCAATGCTTGACCATTTTCACCGTCTGCCAGATTTTCTGCAGGACTTCCTCCTTCACCGATCCCCATTTGGAGGCTTGCTTCGCATACCCATCATACATGGCCATTATAACTTCTTTAGGGCTTTGGTGGAAAGGTGGAGGTTTGAGACACACACTTTTCACCTTCCATTCGGAGAGCTGACCGTCTTGCCTGATCAGTGGACTCTGCTGACGGGTCTTCCCTTCGATGATGAGCCGATTATAGGTGAGACTACTCACGGCTTGCACCTTGCTCCTGCGCACTTGGGTCGTGTTCCCCCAAAACCACCTCAAGGAAAGTTCATGATCACTGTGGGGTGGTTGAGAGAGTGGGACCAGTTCTGGCCCAACCCCGAGCCTGACAGCGAAGAGGCGGACTTTGTATTGAGGCATTTCTTGCTGGATCTACTGGCCATGATTTTCTGTGACTCATCTGCTTATTGCATTCATGCTGATTGGTTAGCGTACTTAACCAATCTGAAACATATGGATCATTATGACTAGGCCGGTGCTAGTTATACTTGGCTGATTTGTGGGCTTGACAATGTGATTAAGCTTGGGTGCTGCTCTTATGTGGGGCTATATCCTCTGCTGACTGTAAGTACTTTATTTGCATTGTTAGCCAAGTCTATATATTTGCTTCTTATCTGACCTTTGCCTCCCTTTGCTAATACTGGATTATGGAGCATATCACCAGAGGGCATAGTTTTGGCCACCTTCGGGACGAGCTTCTGCCTCTCCCTCACTAGCGGGTTGAGCCTGACCATCGGGCTGCTGCAGGAGTCTATAGTTACGAGTCCTACGGGTATCTACTAGACCTGGTAGAGCTCGAGGATGTAAGTCTCCCCTCCTTTTTAAATTGTGTCCTCTAATCCATGTTGCTTGCTTATATTTTCTTTTTTTTCCCGTAACAAGTTCATCTGTGCCCGTTCTCCATATATGAAGGCCTTGACTGGGCTCCCCTGAACTCTGGCCGCGTTCTTAGGGACAAGCAGGTGAAGTTCTATTACATGAAGAAGTCGGCCTACTTCCTCCTTGGACGCGTGCGGCATCAATTTCTGAATGAGTTCTGCTTCCTACCCCTCCTCCTTCTGATATGGACCATCCAGCTTCGACTCGTTCAGTTGCCAGAAGCCGGCATGCGGCAGCTATGGCTTCCCAGGACAGACATGTCCTTCGGGAAGTCAACTACACAAATTATCTAGGTTGGTACAGGTGTGTTGGGAAGCCGTACCTATTTGAGGAGGCAGTACGGGACAGCCAGTGCGGGATGTGGTATGCCTTTGATTGGGCCTAGGTACTTGATTGCAATCTCTGCTTAATACTTCAGGCATATGATCTATATAAATCTAATATTTGTCATAATCCACAGGGCTTTGAAGAACGATTCGGCGCCTTCTATGCCGATATCCGCTGGAAGAGGGTAAGACTTTTACTTTGTAAATTGCTATTTCAGCTCAAAACATGCCTGACATATCTATTATTTTGCAGGAACTACGCTGGCGTAATATCATCCGGGTATGCCTCTTTTTCTGTCTTCGTTACTTTCCTTTAATTCTGACTGCTAACACAAATCTTGATATTACAGCAGGACGTCCCAGCCCAAGAGGTGAATGTAGCCAGCAGTGGGGAATTCACCATGGAGGCATCTGAGGAGGACCGCTCAGATACTGAGGTTACCCAGAGGGTCCGAGATTCTGCTCCACGTTCCCAAGCTGCTGCAGCTGCTCAATGGTCACGCAGGATCACTCGACGAGGCGCCCGTCTCTTGGCCAAATACTTCCAAAAGGCGTCATCTGACGAGGAGGAATCAGACGAGGAGTAGCTTTTCTGTATTTTGTAGTTATTTCCGAGCCTTGTAATAGCAGTGGAATGTTGTAAACTCGCTTCAAAATTTTATAAAATGAAATTCCAAATTCTGCGATGTGCCCCTTTCTTGGGGTTTTGTCTGTGTAAGTTGTATGCAAAATTTTCTGTGCAGGTTCAAATAAATGGCGCCGATTTGGCGAGATCCATATTTCAGGGGAGGTGCTGCTGAAATTTGCCACTTATTCCATGCGCCACCTAGGTGCGCCACTTATGGGCGCCACCTATGTGCTCCTCCAAAAATGGCGGGTTTACTTTCTTTCTTTACTGACCCCCTTTTATTTTCCCTATATAATCTCGCATTCAGCGAAGATGTGCCGCCGTCTTTTCTGAAAAAACAGCGTTGGATCCTTACTTCTAGCTCTCTTTTTGATCTTTTTTAAGCACCGGTTGCGCTATACTTCGCATCATAATGGTATGTGCTTCTGTATATATGTGTTTTCTGCTGCTTTCCATTGGCTTCTTTGTGCTTTGCTACAGATTTTGCATTTTGTAATATTATCCCGGCTCTATGACAAAATATTCTGAACATGCCTCTCGATTCTGCATTTACTTCTAGATTATATTCTGCTAGATTGTTATGTTTGCCCCACATTTATGTCAAGTTTTGCCTTTTTACTACCATATCTGGCCCAAATATGTGCCTGCAGAGTTATCCTACCATGGTGACACCAAAACATTGCTCAGATGCTCTGTGCGGTTGTATTAACGCTTTGACAGCTGCTGACCGCAAACAACTGCGGATCTGGGGCATATCCTCCTCACTTTTAAGTATAGCTAAAGTGGAGGTTAACTGGCATCTGTTATGCGCAGTGGCTCGGTTCTGGAAACCGGCCTTGCATGTTTTCCACTTCGGGCAGATAGAACTGACTTTGACTTTGGAGGAGGTCAGACGGATCTACAGTCTGTCACCATTCATGTCCCCTCCTATCTTTACCTGCCATGACAACTATGTTCATGTTGTGAGCTGTCTTATGGGAGTGGCCAGAAGCGTTTGCGAAGAGAGACTTATCTACAAGGATGGATCAACTACTATGGTGCGTCTGGATTATTTTGATGCGATTATCAATGCCCGCTCTTCTTTAGGCATCCTATGGCTTCATAGCTTTGTGTTGCGCTTTCTCGGGGAGCTTTTCTTTAGCCATGGCCAGACGACTGTGGCTATTGAGGTGGCAGAAATAGCCTGGGCGATTGTTGTTCGCCAGATTGATCTGGCTCCTGTTCTCCTCGCGGAAACCTATGTCGGTTTGGACCGGGCATTGAAGCACTCTCGCCACTTCCACGGATGTGGTGCCTTGGTTCAGGTAAGTAAACCATTTTATACTTAAAAACTCTGTTGTGCTCATCTTAACCATGCAATCCATTTTGCCAGGTTTGGTTTGGTTTGTCGCTCATATGGGAGTGAAGATTTTGCACCCTCGACCTTCTGCCTTTGAAGCTTATAGCCGTACTCACCATTCGAGGACACTTCCAGGTGTGCATGAGCTGTGCAGCAAACTGCGGAATCTTGCTGAGGATACAGTAACATGGTGCATTATATCCTCGGCATCGAGAACCTTTACTACCTTTTTCAATGCCAGAGACATGCGGCTCATGGTTCTTCCAGGGTTTACGGGAGGTGTGGAGTATCACCCTGTCCGAGTCCTTCGCCAGTTTGGCTTCTGTCAGGATTCTATTGAGCAAAGTCCCTGTCCTGACCAGTACAAGAGGTATACTGTCGGCTCGAATACGACAACTTCAGAGTTGGCCCGCAAGACGCGCACTGGCATCAAATCCTCTGATCTTGCCATTACCAAGGGCTCCTGTTGCACAGTGGAGTACGAAGCCAAAATAAGGGAGACATGGCCCATAAGCGAGATTCCGCCTAGTGGCACTTGTTTCACAGGGGCTAGCAGCTCAAAGAAGCCCAAGGTTGATTAGCAATGTCTGTATCAGTGATGGACCATAATAAGAATTGCCTGCATTTATGCCATTTTGACTTGCTTGCATGTGTTCATGTATTTCCAATACTGCTCTCAAGATTAACTGGCATGCCTCTGGTCATAAATTCTTCCAATTACAGAAATGACTATCATGCCCCTAGTCAAATGCCTATTTGCCCATATTATGTCCAAAAAAGGCAGCTGGCATGCCCCTAGTCAGAATACGGCCAAATGCCTTGCAAAGTGATACAAATATGCTTGACTTAAAATGCTGAATGCTGTGCAAAAAGTGCAATGCAGAGAGAGGATTAATTAATATTGGTGCCCTCATCGCCAAAGGAGCCTGTTTTGCCTGTTGTAAGAGGTGACACTGTCCTCGACTCATGTGGCACTAAACTAAACACTTAGGTTTATTTGTGGCTCTCCTTTAGATATTATGGACTTCACGCCAAATTCTTGGGGCCCTACATCTACTTTTTAAGGATTCATATTTCTTTTTCTCCCTCAAAGGCATGCTGACTTACCTTATCCCGGCTTGGAGGTAATAAACACCTAGGCTGAGGGGTTGCTGCTCTTGATATAAAAGGGGTGGCTAGTCCCTTTGAACCTGTGGGCTTGGTAGGTGTATGCTTCAACTCCTCTCCAAGTCATGTGATAGGGATGGGGTTGTCCTACATGCCTCTCTCAGTGGAGCCGACTTCTGTCTGCAACTTCTATCTTCTTATTTCTTTTGTGCTCCAAAGTTTATGTTGTTTCTTTTTTGCTCGCACTCTCACTAGGCCTATCATTCTTTACTCCCTCTGGAGATATAGGTCCCACGGGGATTTACACATTTCGTCCATTTTACTGAAATCTCTTCCTCACCTCCTAAGTTTCTAGGGTAGTAACACAGGAGGAGGACTAGACATGTCTTACGTAGGCAGGCTTCTGATTTTCCTCATCGGGCAATGATGATGTTATGCAAAAAGAAAAGGTGTAGAAGATTATTCATGTTATGCTAGGATGCAATAATCTAAAATATTGGTAGGTGAAAAGAAGAAACATGAAAATGCATGGCTCACGAAGCAAGGCTAAGGATTGACTAGGAGTCACTGATAGTACTTCTTTAGGTAAGAGGCATTGACAGGCTCTGACTGCTCTCTATGGTTCATACCTTCAAGAATGATTGCACCTCCGGACAAGGCCTCCTTAACCACAAAAGGTCCACGCCAGTTAGGCCTAAATTTTCCCCGTGCATTGGGCAAATGAATGGCACGTAAAACCAAGTCTCCTGGTTCAAAGCTTCTAGGATGGACTTTCTTTTGATAAGCTCAGGCTACTCTCTTCTGGTAGCATTGGGCGTGATGCAGAGCTTGTAATTTGTGTTCATTAATTAGATCTAGCTGAACACAATGATCTTGTATCCACTCCGCCTCTTCTAATTTTGCCTCCTTCAAGATTCTTAATGATGGAATCTCGACTTCAAAGGGAAGGACTGCCTCCATGCCATATACCAAAGAGTAAGGTGTTGCTCCTGTTGACGTTCGGATGGAGGTCTTGTAAGCCCATAATGCGTAGGATAGCTTTTCATGCCAATCCTTATGAGTCTCGGCCATCATCTTCAAGATTTTCACCAGATTGTTATTAGCCGACTCTACTGCCCCATTCATCTGCAGTCGATAGGGGGAGGATCTGTGATGTCTGATCTTGCAACTCTGGAGGAAATCCTCAACTCTCTTTGCTATGAAATTAGTTCCGTTGTCTGAAATGATAGCAAATGGAACCCCATATCTGGCAACAATATTATTCTTGATGAATTTTTCTTGTAATGGCTGCTGTGACTATTTGTATGATGCCTCCTCGACCCATTTTGTGAAATAATCGATGGCTACCGGAATGTAACGGTGCCCATTGGATGCAGCAGGATGAATGGCCCCGATAACATCAATTCCCCAAGTAGAAAATGGCCAGGGTGATGACATGCTATGTAATTGTTGCAGGGGAGCATGTATGAAATTGCCGTGTATCTGGTAGTTATGGCATCTTTTGACAAACTGACAGCACGGACCAGAAATACCGCTGCAACATAATTTTCTTGGCTAGAAGAACCCCATTCATATGTGGGCCACAGGTGCCTACGTGGACTTTCAACATTAGCATATCCGCCTCCTTTTTGTCTACGCACCTGAGAAGCATCTGGTTATAAGACCTCCTATATAGCTGTCCGGCCCTGAGCACATGTCTAGATGGTAATTGTGTTATGGTCTTCTTATCTGATGCAGAAATGTCGGGAGGGAAACTGGCAGACTTTAGAAAAGCTTTAACATCACTATACCAAGGCAATTCAGCAGATGATGGCGCCTCTTGGATATGCATAGAATGTGCTAGCTGTTCAATGCATGTGACCGAAATGTCTATAGCTCATGCCTCTGGGAGTGATAACCATGATGACAGAGTTGCCAGAGCGTCTACATACGCATTCTTGGCTCGCTTCATGAAGGAAAATTTGACATCTTCAAATTCTTCAGTCAATTTCAGCAAATACTCATGATATAGTACGAGCTTCTGGTCTTTTGTCTTCCAATCGCCATTGACTTGCAAAATAACCAGCATTGCGTCACCAAATACGTGGAGTTCTCGGGCGCCTTGGTCCTTTGCTACCTGTAAGCCTAAAATACAGGCCTCATATTCAGCTTCATTATTGGTGCATTCAAATGTCAGCTTCCTCGCAAAGGGAATAAGTTGTCCTTGTGGCATTGCTAGAACTGCACCGATGCCTCTTCCTCGTTTATTGACTGCACCATCGAAGTATAGACACCATTGACGCTCATTCTGAGGTCCTCCCAGTTCCTCCTCGCCCATTGCAAACAATATATCTTCTTCTGGGAACTGGATTTGCAACGGCTGATATTCTGGCAAGGGTAGGTCGGCCAAGTGATACATCACCTGCCATTTGACACATCTGCCCACCAAAGCTGGCTTCTAGAATAGATATTTGATAGGGTCATGCCGACACAACAACAATACTAGATATGCCATCATATAATGCCGGAGGCGCTGTGTAGCCCACACTAGAGATAAGCAGACTTTTTCTATTGGGCTGCATTTGACCTCACAGTCATTGAACTTTTTGCTGAGGTAGTTGATAGCCTTCTCTTTACACCCAGATTCATCATGCTGACCCAGAACTACGCCCATTGAATACTATGTAGTTGAGAGATATAGCAGCAGAGGGTGCCCTGGTGTAGGGGGAACTAAAACTGGGGGCTTCACCAGAAGCTGCTTGATTTTATCAAAGGCCGCTTGAATTTCATCATTCCAGCAAGTGCGGGCATTCTTCCTCAGTAGCTTGAATATGGGTTCACCTATAGGCGTAAGCTGTGCAATGAACCTGCTGATATATTGTAGCCGGCCTAATAAACCACGAATCTCTTTTTCGGTGGTTGAAGGAGGCATGTCAACAATAGCCCTGGCTTTGTGGGGGACCACTTCAATTCCCCTTTGACTGATGATATACCCCAGTAGTTTCCCGGAGGATACCCCAAATACACATTTGTTGGGGTTCAAACGGAGCTTATACTTTCGCAAGTGCTCAAACAACCTTCTTAAGCAGGAGAGATGATCCTCGGGCTCTTTAGATTTGGCAATCATGTCATCCACGTATACTTCAACCTCGTGATGCATAAGATCGTGGAATAAAGCTGTCATGGCCCTTTGGTATGTTGCACCTTCATTCTTCAACCCGAATGGCATCACTCTGTAACAGAAGACTCCCCATGGAGTGATGAAAGATGTCTTCTCCATATCTTCCTCAACCATTCTGATCTGGTTGTATCTGGAAAACCCGTCCATAAAAGACAACATTTTATTCCCCGCAGTGTTGTCTACCAAAATGTCAATATGAGGGAGCGAGAAATCATATTTAGGGCTTGCTTTGTTGAGATCTCGATAATCGATGCACATGCGAACCCGTCCATCCTTTTTCGGCACGGGTACCACGTTGGCGAGCCATTCAGGATACAGCACGACTTTGAGGAAGTTGACTTTGTGTTGTTTCATAATCTCCTTTTAAGCTTTTAAAGCCATTAGGGTCGCCATCTACGGAGCTTCTGTTTGACTAGCTTTGAATTTGGTAATAGTGGCAATGTATGAACTACCACTTCAATGTCTAGTCCCACCATGTCATCATAGCTCCATGAAAATACATCTATATATTCCTTCAGGAAGGCTATAAACTCTGCCTTTTCTCGTGGTGATAAATTGGCACTGATGCGTGTTTCTTTAATTTCTTCCGTCGTGCCGATATTGAAAAGCTCTGTTTCCTCCTCTACGTGAAGATTTGGACCTTGTGGATCATTATCATAGAAAGGGGTTTGTGATGGCTCATCCTCATTATCTGCTCCATGGACCTCATCCTCTTCTTCATAGGCAATCAGCTCTGACAGGATTTCCTTTTCAAATGCCGGGTCTGTTATGTCAACTGAGAAGACCTCTTCTGCCTCTACGCCCTGATGGCGTTTAAGGACTGTCACAGTGACCTTCGTGCTCTTGTACCGACATTATGCTACTTCTTCGGCTTCCCTGTCTGGATGATCCGAGGAGCTAGGAGTCCCTGCCTCTGATGTTGATGCCTCCTTATTTTTGTTTCTGGATTTAGATTTTTTGATTTTTTTTGGTATTTTCTCTTTTTCTGTTAGCTGTACAAAATTCTACTTGCTGGCGGCTGCTTTACTGTAGATTGGTGAGACTACTGCCGCCTGTCCTACTCATGCTTGACACAAGGATTTGATTCTCACCCTCCAGGTGAGGCTTATACTGCCAATACCAGCTAGACCCGCCTCCCGACAGACAAGAGATTAACTCCAATGATCTAGCATCCCTTTTGTCTGTCTCGTGCAGGACCATAACTGAAACTTGGTCCTAGGGTGATATTGGTGCTTCTGCTGGTGTTGATGTGGAAATTGCTTTGCCTTCCTCCTACGATCATGCTCTGCTATCTCTTCTGCAAGCACATCCAGCTGCTCCTGAAATAAGAGGTCCAGATCCCTGATGTCATCATTCGAGTCTGTGTCTTGGGCCACTATCTGGACTGCTGACTACTCTTCTGCATGATCTCCTGTTCTGTACCCTGCTGCTCTAGCTGGCTGTTGTCCTGATATGAATCCTCTAGACAGACCCAACCTGATGGTGCTGACACTACATAAGAACTGTGGTTTGGATCCATAACGCCTGCGCTAATAAAGTTGGATAAATCTCGTGGAATAATCATCTTGGAAGGCTTACCATGGCGTTGCGATCTCTTCCTCTGGCAGCACCGCTCATATCCCAAACCGGCTCGCTCAATCCATTCTTCGGCCTCGATCGGCTCGGCGATTCCTTGTCCATAAAGCCCTAGAGGCGATCCTTTCTCGTATCCCCATTTACGACACAAGTTGTCGACCATCAAACGGGGGTTGCCAGAAGTGGTCAATTGGCCGGCAAGCTCTAAGGGTGGAATGAAATTAACCGGCTCAAACCGGTTAACCCGATAAAGGACATTGGAAGGTTTAGACTCGAAGTGAATGGTCTGAGGGGCTAGAGCAGAGACAGATTCTACCTTCTCCATATCTTCTGCCAGGACAACAACAACATTGTCATCCTAGCAGAACTTAATCATAAGATTGAGGGTTGAAGGAATGATTTGATGCTTGTGAAGCCAAGGGCGTCGAAGCAAAAGATTGAAAGAGGGTTCGATGTCTACGACGTAGAACTCTACGTCGAAACGAGCAGGGCCTATAGTCAAGGGGATGATCAGGACTCCAAGCACATCATGGTGTGTATTATCAAAAGCTGTCATCCCTTTCACAGCTGGTGTAATGTCCTCGGACTTGAATCCGATTGCACTTGATGTGCGCAAGGGGCAGATATTTAGGCCTGCTCCATTGTCCACCAATGTGAGGGGATGCGGAAGCTTCAATACTGTGTAGTGATGAAAAAGGGAGAATTATGATTGGTGCCAGAGGGCGGTAACTCTAGGCTAGAGAAGGAGATAACCTGAGGTATCGCTATCATTCCGACCATGCTTTCTAGGGTAGCAGGCTCTATAGTTTGGGATACACGGGCTGCCTGAAACACTCTAAGGAAAGCTTCTCTGTGCTCAGTCAATGTATGGATTAGGTCCCAAATAGAAATATGGCTTTAACCTTCTAAAGCTGGGCAGTGATGTCAACTGAAGGCTGGCTACTTGTGGTAGGATTGGATGGTGCTACTCTAGGCATAGGTGGTTGAGAAGAATGTGCTTGGAGTTGGGCAGGGGCTGCTGCTATAGGTGCCGGTGACCTAGGTGGCTGGGCTTGTTACTGGTTAGGGGTTAAGGTTGAGGGGTTAGGCCTAGCTGTTGGGGGTTTGTATACTCTGCCCGATCGTGTCACTTTTGCACACATCCCTGTGGCATAAGTGTAAGGGACACGACGCGTGTCATGGGTCAGAGTAACAACAAACGAGGGACGCGATGCTAATTGTACAGGTGTGGTTGAAGGACATGGGCGAGTAAGGGTGTAAACATGAGGATGCTGGGAGTATTGGTGAGGGTACTGGTGGGCCTGAGGGTGTGCTGGCTGGCTTGGCCTAGATTGGGGTCAGGCTGTTAAATAGATTGGAGTTGGTGGCTGGGATATACTACAGGTGGCACCTCAGAGTATTCCAGCTTGACGATAGGGCGGATCATAAAAATAGATTCCTCAGAATTATCAAGGAAAGAACGATACAACTGGAGGGGAAAAGGGGACGACTCAAGATGAATCAAGTCGGTTGAGCAGATAAGGGAAGAGACAGACTCAGAAGGGGAAGAAGAGAAAGAAGCAGAAGAAACAAAATTGACTTCCAAGGAACCTGGCGCTCCCGGAGATGAATGTTGTGGTAAGGGTTCACTGACTATGCTGGGGTGTGCTAGCTGTGCTGGGGGGCCACTGGTGTGTGTGCTGGGTCGGCTGCCTGGGTATTAATCACTATGACCCTCTGGTTAATCAAATCTTGGACAGCGTCCCTGAGTGTCAAACAATTATCCGTCGAGTGGTTGGCCACCCGATGAAAATTACAGGAAGCATTGGCGTTGTACCAGGCTGGCAGTGGATTAGGCGGAGGGCGCACCTCAGGCAGCCTCAGCAATGATGCGACTTTGGGAAATACCATGCTCAAAGGCTCCACTAAAGGGGTATAGTGGCGCCTGTCACGGCGTTGTCGCTTCGACTGTGGATGTGCCAATGGTGGGCGAGTCCTGGCCGATAGGTTAGGGTATACAAGTGTGGCAGTGGGGGTAATGTGTGATGCATGTTGTGCTCTAGGTGTAGACGTGGGTGCATAAACTACTTGGCATTGCGGGGGCGGGCAGACATTTGCTGGAGCAGCAGGGGATCTGATATAAAGAACAGTATTTTTGGAGGGATCCCGCCTCTTGGGTGGGTTGGTGTTGTTGTTGTTGCTGTTATTGCTGCTGCTAGGGCCACTATGTGAGGCAGTTCCTGTAACCACGTTGGCGACAGCCTCGAGGAATTTGGCGCGAAAGGCCAAAATATACGAGGTTCAGCAAAGTCACGGCAAAAACAATAAAATAAAAATGCAAATGCAGGAGTCACCAGTTCCTGTAACCATACCGGCGACAGCCTCGAGGAATTTGGTGCGAAAGGCCAAAATATACGAGGGTCGGCAAAGTCACGG